>PVJX010005547.1:0-84666 GCA_004027295.1 Dolichotis patagonum | reverse complement strand
GTATTCCAAGGAAAAAAGGAAAAGAACAACAAAAAAACCTAAGAAATTATTACTTGACAAATTACATACTGACTTCTTGGAAATAGTTGTTCAAATTACAAAGTTAAAACATGTAAAGTAGACATTCAAACAGTGAGACTGTTAACAGTTCTGCTCCACGATCTGACAAAAACAGCAATATGGTCATCCATCTTACCCATGCAAATATACATGCAATTATATCAGTAGGGTAAAATTAAATACAACAAAACAGAACAAAGCGGATCACAAGAAAGCAATGTAAGAGACAAAAATTTCAAAATTAGACAATCGGAGATATTCACTCTCTATCATATTGACTCTTGTTTTCTTCCAAATAGTTGTCCATATTGTCACATACAAGGAATTCACATGAAACAACCTAGCATGGAATTGATCTGAGCAGGACGAGGAGGGCATTACAGGTCTTCAAGACCAGACATTAGGGAAGCCAAGAATGGCTGTCATAGTGTCTCTCATTCTCCTCAAAACAGCTGTCCATACCTTAATATGTGTTTAACTTAAACAAGGCAAAGCAAGCTAAGATCACTTTGAACAAAAAGTGATAGTTTTGCTGGACTTCACATCATGACATTATTGAATCAGCACTGGGTATTGTAGTGTCTCTTTTTCTTCAAAGTAGTTGTTCATTTCAACATGTGTTATATAGTTGGTTCTCGTAAACTGTTTATAAGCTCTACACATGCATGTGTCTCTACATGTATATCTATCATTTCTGTATTAGAGGGAAAAACAAAACAAAGCAAGATAAAACAAAACAATTCCTAGAAAACCATGAGGCTGAAAAGACATAAAACCGCAATAAAAGGTGATCTACAATTGTTACCATAATGTCTCAGCAGTGTATAACAACATTAATAAAAACGAAGCATTGGAGACATTATAAGACTTCAAAAGCAAGTAATAATCAAACCAGAGTGGGTATCTTAGTGAATCTTGTCATCTTAAGTGTAGTTGCCTATACTCTTAGACTTGATGCTCTCAATCATAACAGATTTAAATAAAATCAGTCAATACAAAGTAGCAATCTAACAAACTAGATTCAAATAAGATCAGTCATAATAAGACAGTATAAGTTATAAAGAGCTTCAGATTAAGTTGATAGGTAAATTAGGGATGATTACCATAATATGTCCTCTTATTTTTGGGATAGCTGACCAGGTCCTCAAGTCTAGTGTAAGTAGACAGACTGGAACAGCATGTAATCCATCCAAGCAGAGTGGTGAGATTAATGTCAGTTTTAAATCTTATTACCCAATTAACAATATCCTCTGCCTCCTTTTTTTAGACAATTCCTCCCCTTTCACTCCCATGGGGTGCACTGCTTGTTTTGGGTCCCACTGCCTCCCTATATAGAGCATCTCAATGGACCCTATCTCCTGATCTACTCTGCCTGTGTTTCACTCTGTTAGTATTTCAAGGCCCTCTATACTAGAGATTATAGCCAATCTTCTCTGCCTCATTTCTGCTATTCTATTTTTCTACCATTGATAGTCTATTTTTCTCTTCCACTCCACTGTCTGCCCCGTTCACTGAGGCCTCTCTGCCACTGTTCCTGAAATGCTCGTATTCTTGTTTTCTCTCCTTAGAATGTACTTCAGTATTTTTTGTAGGGTTGGACTGGTGGTCACAAATTCTCCAAGTTCCTCTTTGTCATGGAAGCATCTTGTTTCTCCATTAATTTCTAGAGTTTTGCAGGATACATCAGTCTGGGCTGGAGAGTGTTCTCTTTCAGCACTTCAACTACTTTACTCCAAGCTCTTTTTGACCTGATGGTCTGTGTTGAGAAGTCTGCCGTGATTTTGATGGGTTTTCCTTTATAGGTGATCTGTTTCTTTTCTCTGATGGCTTTAATATTCTGTTTTTATATTGAATTTCTGGGATCTTGATTATTATGTGTCTGGGTGTAGCTCTGTTTGGGTTGTAGGTAGCTGGAGTTCTGTATGCTTAATACCTCTGCATATAATTTCTTTTTTGTATGCTTGGGAAATTTTCCTTAATAATTTCTGTGAATAGCCTTTGTAATTCCTCTGATTTGATTCCTGCTTCTTCATTCACATACTTTATTCTTAAGTTATAGATCCTCTTATCATCTTCCAGTCTTTGTATCTTTACTGCCTGCTCCCTTGTTATTTTTAAGAGATCTTCCCTTTCATGACCCCACATTGCAAGCCTGTGTTCAATTTTTGATATTCTATCTTTGGTTTCTTTCAAGCAGTTTTGCCAGTTTTCTATAGAGTCTTTAGTTTCCTGATAATCTCTTTGAATTTGCTTCACGAATTCTAGGTTTTTTCTGAATTCTTCATTAAATTTTTCTCTCCATTTGTGCTCCTCCATTCTTCTGTCTGTGTCATCTTGAGAGGTGCCCAGCCCTTCTTTTATTAATCTACTTATCTTTTGTTTAATTTGAATTAATATTTCAGTTTTGGTCCCGCTTACGAGGTCCTGAAGATATCTGTTTATGTCCACTAATGCTTTGTTTGATGTTGCATTTCTGCTGCCCTCAATCTCTTTTGTATTTACCTCTCCTGGATCAATGTTCTCAGTGTTGGGGGCTGGGAGTTTTTTCTTATTTCTCCCTTTCATCATGATTTTGGTTCCTTCCATACAAGTGTACAGTGTAATTCCCAGACCCTTTTCTTATTGGTTAAGGCTCCTTTAGAGGGTGCAGGCTAGGAGCTTTAGCCCTCTTCAGTAGGTTATCAGAGATTAGAATTCACCCTTGGGCAGTGTGCACTGGCTCCTCCCCTCCGGGCCAGTCAACCTTTGCAGGCCTTCACTGCATCAGTGTGCACCGATCTCAGGAAAGTAATTTTTAGTGACTCACTGGGTCCTCACCAGGGGCGCAGCCCAGTCCAAGCAGATTCCACCAATCCACTCGACAAGGGGAGCAACCAGCTGAAGCCACTTCCTTATGGAGTTACGGCTGTCCTGCCCAAATCCAACATGTAGTCCAGTCGGTTTGCCCTTTCCAGTGGGAGGGTCTTATTCCCATCACTCACCGCATGTTGATGCCAGTCCCTGAGAACTACAAGGCTCCCCAACCTCCGGCTTCAGCGCGGCTGTGGTGGGAATTCACGGTGCCTCTGGGTGGGTCGTGTGCAGGGCCGGTTAGGGCGAGCTGCACGCAGGGCTGTTCAGCTCCGCGCTCCAGCGGCTCAAGCCAGTTTCTTCTGCGTGGATCACTTGTTCAGGTCGGGCAGGAATTTAGGCGGCTCGAGGAGGGCACCGTGCTCGCTGATCTTATCTTCACTAATAGTAGCCCCAGGACCTCATATTCGAGCGGTTTTTTGCACTTTAGTTTCTTCCTGGGTTGTGAGAGTCCATCTCTCTCTGTTTGGGTCTCTCCAGGGTGTTTTATTCTGGCATCCGAGCTGTCTCTCTCACAGAGGGTCTCTCTCCTGCTACCTAGCAGTCCACCATCTTTTTTTCCTTTCTCATAAAACATTCTTATAAGAAAAGATACTGAGATCCTTAAATTCATAGACCATTAACTTATGATACAGAAAGTTTCAAGATTCAGAAAAATTTGCATTTTCCTGGTAAGCATGATAATTTCACTTGGTTTCTTTGTACTTTGCCCCAAAATCCCAACATCACAGCTTTTATCACATAGCTGTTGCATGATATGTTTTGCAATATTTATGCATGTTTACAAAGTATCCACCAATCCATTCTGATCTCTTAATCAAATCATCTTCTGGAGTTTTACCTGGTTGGAAGATAGGGTTAATGATATTATAAATTTCAAAGATTGAATGTGTATTGAAATACTTAACTGCCAACTGTATAATATTCAGTAGAATAGCCAAAAAAACCCCAGGAAATTCCAAGAGTAAGAACATGACATTTATTTGCTTATTAGGGTGGTACTATGATGTCATTCAAGGTTTTGCCTTAGAAAAAGGAAAATTATTTGTTTAAAAAAATAATAAAGTATTATGCTTTGGGATAGCTTTTATTACAACCCCTTAATTGTGCAACATTGATATAAACTGAGCAAAAATTTTCCTGCTGTCACAGAAGTATGCTTTTCTTTATATAAATTCTAGGCATATATTTTAATAACCACATGAACTAAGTTACATTTATTTATACCTTCTTCAAAACCATGAAAAATTTACATTATTATCATAGTGTTTTCCATTAAGATTTGTCTCTTCCAAGGGTCATGATCTTGATAAAGTGACATTTGATGAATTATAATTTGAATGAAGAATTCATTGTTCCAAAATCCACTAAACCAAGCATAAGAAATGCACTATGTACTAAAATAATAATTATTCTAGATTTTAAGATATAAATTTGAGTGAAAATTATTAGAAACATGCATTTCAAAATGTCTATCATATCCATTCAGCAAATCAGAATTAAAATATAAAGTGGGTAACAATAGTCAACATTCTTCATATCATATCCTTTAAACCTTATAAAAAACATTTGAAACATACATTATTACATGCTTTGCATCATAATAACAATCATTGCCTGCTGAATATAAAATACCCCAAAATTTGTAAACTGAAATAATCAGGCATTTATTATTTTAAATAGTTTCTGTAGATTAGAAATCTAGGCAGGACAATACTGGGTTCTTTTCTCCAGTGTTGTTTATATACAGCTACCAAGATTTTGGACAAGGCTGTCATCCACTCATGATTTGTCTAGGACAGGCCGTGCTTCCTTCCAAGTTCCTTCATGACCTCACATGATGCAGGCGGTTCTCCATGAGACCATGCTCCATGCTTCTCGCCGAGTGTTTTATTGGGAGTGAATTCTGTGACACATGGAAATTCTCAACATGTTCTTGCACTTGTTCAAAACAAGCAAACAAGAGGACAAAAAAGAACATGTCAGAAAACATAAAGTCACTCTTCTATGACTTCATTTTAGAAGTGGCATCCCAAGTAAGTGGGAAGAGTGTGAGTAGTAAAAGTAGGTATCACTGGGAACGAGTCTCAAAGTTTCCAATCACACACTTGTTTCAGAAAGCTGCAATTTTTCCAAGTATTTACCCTGTCCTTTATTATTGAGTAATATGTGACAGAAGGATTGAGTATACATTGAAGTTTGAATCCATTTTCTTCACTTTTGATCCTTGCTTCTGTTCAATAAACAATAATAACAAAGAGTGAATGTGATACCAAATATTTCTGTTAAAAATGACTTTAACAGATTCAGTTAACATTCTTCATCTAATTTTCAAAAGGAAAAGTACAGTATGGGTTTAGTCTTTGCAAGAGAGGTACTACCTTGCAGGTACTGATTGTAATTAGATAAATTCTTGATTCTATCTGTTGTTCTGAGTGATTTCCTGTAGAATCACAAAGGAGTAAAATGCAAACAGAAATATTTAATCTTTTGACACTTTCTCTAGAAAATTCCTTACACATGGCACAATTTTAGTCACAGATACCATAGGAAGATGATTCGACACTGCAAAGGGAATCTGAGAATATTTAAGTTGCATCACAAAAATTTCCCCAACAAATAGAATTGGTTTTGATAAACATCAGAAAAGTGAAAACAAGCCTTTGGCTTGCAACGCAATCAGATAGCATAGATACTTACGTTAGGATTATATAATTGATACATTTCATGAATTTACAATAAAAATAAAGTAAGTTGCTTAAAAGCATGTAGATAGATATGTGTAGATACAGGTGTGAAGATCTATCTATCTATCTATCTATCTATCTACCCCAAGCTCCATTCCATAGTTAATGCATGTCACCTTCATATGGGCTTGATCTCCTTGATATGAAGCTATTAATCAAAGAGCTTCATAGTGAAATACAATCTTGATTATTCTCTTCCTCCAAGAGTTGGAATTCAGAATCAGATTCAACAGTTTGAGGCTGGAAAACACCACAGATTGTCTCCAACTAAAATTGTCATCAAGACATACTGTTTGTCAAGATGTTGTAATTATTCAACAAGGACAAGTAATTAACAAAGAAGAAATAGAAATCACTACTAAATTCTGACTGAAAAAGTATTCATTAGTATAGATGATTATCATATCACAATCTGTACTTGTGATATCTGAACCTCAGGTGTATGTAACAAGTTCTGAATAGTCTTCGATTCTCAAGTCCTAAGCTTAATAAAAACATATTAAAATAATAAGTAATTAATATGGAAACACACATAGGTAAAGGAAGTAGAAATAAACTAAGTGACAAATAAATAGTTGGCATCAACTCACACCAAGTTATTTCTTAATTTTTAATTGCTTTGGGTGGGACCAGGGATTGAACTGAGGACCTCACATTTGCCAGACAGTCACTGTGCCGTAGAGACACATCCTCAGATCCTTTAAATGCTTTTCATAGTATCAAACAAATTCTTTGAATTCAGATGGTTATCAGTGCCCAGTCATCATTTTCTGGACATTATCCTTTAAACTAAACTACATTAAACATACATGCAAGATACATATTTTTTTATGGCAAAGATATTTTGTTGCCATTTATAAAAACTATGAACAAAATCCAAGTCCCAGTTGGTATTTTCATTTCACTAAAATTAAGATTGACAAGATTAGTGGAGGGAATAAGAAAATAATGTGAACATTTGAACAAAATAACATTCAGTTCTAAATCCTCATATTCTGCCACAAAGATTTCTAAACGAATAGGAAGAAGTGAGAATAGCTAAAAATTGCACATAATAATGTGAGTCAGATATGTCTAGACTTCATAAAATTAACAGTGTTCTCTAATGCTATGGAAGATTTCAAGACATTGTACATCAAGAAATGAAACATAAGAAACAATGCAAACAAGATAGCAAATGTTACCAATATCCTGCTTATGCTAGTTTAGCCCGCAACACCCTTGAACCAGTATTTTAATGAGTCTTCTATAAAGAAGATTTTTTTATCAAACCAGCTAATTATCATCAGAAAAGTAAATTCCATTAAAATGTGTAAAAATTCTGTTTCACATCACTGACAAATCAGAAGCTATTTTTCAGAAGCTGTGGGAAGACTGTAAATGTTATCGGCTTAAGTTTTTGCTCTTGGTAACAGCTTCACTGAGTTATAATTTGCACATTTAACATGTGCAGTTTGATGAGTTTTTGCTATGAACCCAGGAAAACAATCAAGTTTACAGTATTGGCTTCATTCTAAAAAAGAAACTCCTTACTTTAGCTATTAAATCATAGACTCCCTATTTTCCAGGCCAGAGCAACCACTAATCTATGCTCTATTTCCATAAAGTTGTCTATTCTGGACATTTCATACATGTATCATCAAAATATATACATTGTATCTTTATTATGATTAGTACCATGTTTTCAAGATGTACTCATAACAATATACATTCATTTATGGCTAAATAACTTTTATTTTATTAAAATATCATATTTTATTACTGTTACTCAGTAGATAGAATTTTAGATTTTTTTTCACTTAGCCTATTATAAATCCTGTTGCTATGAACATTCATACAGAATATTTACATGTACATATGTTTATTTAAATTATGTTTTGAATTTTATTCTTTATTGATTTGTAATATATTTTTGCAGAAAAGATTTACAAGTTGCTGTGCATTGGTTCTGTAGCACCACCAAAAGCTGTTTTGTTTTGTTTTGTTTTGTTTTGTTTTAGGTCTCAAGTCTCTGAACTGTAATTAGATCATGAGAGGGGTATACTGAACATCAGTGAATATTGCTCCATTGATGAGTTCATAGCCGAATGAGCTATTACAAGGTGGGGCCAGGCTCAGAAGTGTTGGTCCCTGAGGCTGTGACCTACAAGTGTAGTTCTTGTTTGGGGTTCCTTCCTTGTTCCGTTTCTTGTCCTCCATGCATTGAGCAGCTTTCCTCTTCTTTTCCTTCCAACATGATGTCTTTTCCTGGGAGCAAATCAGCCACAAACAACCTTCTGAAGCCATGAGCCATAATAAGCCTCTTTTTTAATAGTCTATATTAGCTAATTTGTTCCAGTGACAGAAACTGACGAATGCACAAGTGCATGGCTCTGTGAGTGTGGTGTTCTAACCAATAGTTCAGTTTTAGAGGGAATGTGCTGCTAAACTGAGTCAGCATGGTTCTGGGCATGAAATCCTCCCTGAGAATTGTTGCCAGAATGACACAAAAGGAGAGCGGAGAGGAACATTGCGTTCTGCTCATTTCCCAGGAGTTTTGTGGTAGCTCTTTTTCCTGAGAGGAACTCAGCTGTTCTGTTGGAGGAGGAGTTAGGGTCCCTGCTGTTGCCAGAGAAGCTGCTGTGCTCTTGCGGGGTGGCTCTGGTCTTTGCCTTTGTCTTGAGCGCGGTATCTTGGCTGCAGTGTGAGTCCCTCAGCCTTCTGCCACAGACCCTTCATCCTGCAGGCGCGGACTTTCTAGCTGCCACCACTGACCCTTGCGCCTTGCTGGTACAGAGCCTCAGTACAGATCTGAATAAGACACTCCAGCGGGATACAGCGCCTGGGCTGGATTCTTCAGGTCTCTAGCACCAGAACAGATCTCTTGCAAGCTTCTGCATTTGAGTTTTTGGTAAATAGTGTAAGATCATCCCATAAATTTGTGTCTTATATTAAATCTGTTCCCTTTGGCAACAATTGTCCCTGACTGCAGCAATGAATTTCCATAAACTGAGCCTGACTAAATAACCACCAGCTAGACTAAGAAACAGAGTACTAATTGTGCTAATCATAGTTCCCAATTACTGCAAAGCTCGCTTATCTAGCATATGATCGATTTTGCCTGCACTTGTAATTTTTTAAAGAAATGAAATCATATGGTGTTCTTCAATTTTTCTCATTAAATTTAGTAAACTAATCCAACTCCATAGTTTTGCAAGTTTTCATTTGCTTACTTTCATTGTTGTGCAAGCATAGACTCTCACGGTGCTACACAGAAACACTTGGGGTTCTAGGGACATTTTCAGGGTGCTCACGAGCTCTGTGGCATTTCATTATGACTATAGCAAGTTATAGGCCTTTTCACTCCGGGTCTGTCATGACTTTGCAGTATTTTCCAGAGGCCACATGGAGTGATAGTTCTCACACATTTCTGTTTTCAAAAATTTCTGAATTTTAAGATCCAATGTCATAAATATTCTTTCAAAAACTAACAAGAGATTCTTTGGATTCCTTTGGATGTTTCTTATGAGGCTTTTAGGCACATCTTGCAAGATTATAATGAAATTCCTCAACCTTTGTTTGTCAGAAAAACTTCTTTGTATTTTCTTATTTCTGAAATATAACTTTTCCAGGTAATTCAGCCACTTTTGGTTCGTAGCAACCAACAAGTATTGAACTCCTTTCAATACAACACAAACATCACTTATTCTTTCCGGTCTTACAAACGGTTCTGCTGCGAACATGTATTAATAGCTTTGTAATTTCCCCTTGTGTGTGTGAAATGTCTTCATTTGTTACTTCCATAATTTATATCTTTGTGATTTTTTTCTCAGTGACTCAAATATAACTCTGTAAAGTTTTCTTTGGGTTAGAACTTTATGAGCAATTTTTAACTCTCATGTGCTTGAATGTTCATGATCCCCTCTATATTTTGGCAGTTTTTATTCATTATTTTTAATTAGTTTTAGTCCATTCCTCTCACCTACTTCTTTTTTATCTATATGAAATCTATTTCTCTTGATAGTCTTCCAC
This sequence comes from Dolichotis patagonum, assembly GCA_004027295.1. Taxonomy (NCBI): domain Eukaryota; kingdom Metazoa; phylum Chordata; class Mammalia; order Rodentia; family Caviidae; genus Dolichotis; species Dolichotis patagonum. The sequence goes on along the minus strand of PVJX010005547.1, from coordinate 74,998 downwards.
AAAGACTGCTGGTTTCCTCATTCCTTTTTATTCTTTTTCCAATTTCCTCTTTGAACTGCAAATTTTACATGACCTCCCATTTGGGTGCAGATTCTTTTTGTTTTATCACTTTTATTCTTGTAATTCTCTACTGCCTTTCTATTTCATTCATTGAATTCTTGAACTTAAATAGTTCTGGATTTTTATTATTCATTGGTGTATTTTTGTTGCAGTTTTAATTGTACCCACGTGTACGCACGTTGTTGGCCCACAATGGACATACTGTCTGTCTGCGCTCTGCCTAAACTCATTTTAAACAATTCTGAGCTCTTTATCCAATTTGTGTTTGGTTACTGAAAAACTAGTACATTCCACGGGTGCTGATGTATGTCCTTTTTCATATTCTCCCTTGTGCTAACTATGCGCATTTGAATAAGCAGTCACCTCTTCCCAGTTTATGACAGATTTCATCTCTTCATCTACAGGCACGTGTGAGGATGCTGGTGAGGTGGGACACTGTAGCTCTGATTCCAGCGATGGTGCAGTACCGCAGGTTATGTGAAGCACTGCAGGTTGAAATCTGCATCACCAAAGATTTTAAGGGTCCTCAGTACCCCTAGCTGTGAGTATCTGTAGCAGTGCTAAAGGATGCTGGAGTGTTCAAGGTAGAGGCTGTTAAGTTGTCCCTGTTCTCTTTTCCTCTGTTGGGAGAGTTCATGGCTGCAGATACCCTTCTCATTGCTGACATCACTTTAAATCACACTTCCAATGGCACCGACAGCAGTGCCCCACAGGCACTTTGGCAAGGACCCTGAAACATAGTTTCGAATTCAAGCCTGTATGAGGAAACCAGAGCGCCAGAGCCTGGGACAGCAGTAACACAAGCTCTTGGGCTTCAGGGACCTCCACTGATGCTTTGGTCATGGTATGTGATGCTCATAAAGTGACAATGAAGAGCACGCATTTTTCAGGGCTACCTGTGGGAATTGGAGTGCAGCGACACCTGTATCAGTGATGGCTGCAGGATGTGAGGTGCGAACATACACAATGCAGGAAGCTATCTCTGGAGCTTTTAGGACTTGACTTGGGCTTGGATTAGGTTGCTGTGGTGATGGCTCATATCTGAAATGGAGAAGTTCACTGAGGGATAGCAGAGCCAAGGAGTGTGACACAGATGCTGGCTCCCAGGGCTCAGTGTGGGACTAACCCATGCTAACACTGACTCGATGCCTGCAGTGCTTAAATACATGGTATGGTCACAGAATCATAGTCTGGACCAAGTGTGGTTTTGGAAAAAGAGTGGTTTCCCTGTTTCTGGGTGGCACATCATTTCCTTCTTTTTGAAGTGGCAAACTCCATTGCCTCCCTCTCTTCGTAGTTTGTGACAGCATTAGTTTTTGGTTACTTCATTAGTGAAAGTTACTAGTGTCCTCTGCAAAAGACGCCACTAGGGAAGACAGTGGCACTCATTCGATAGCAGCAGATTCCGATATCTTCCACCTGTGCTTATCCTGGATAATCTGTCAGGGTTACTTTGACTAACCTAGCAATTTTTCTATGTAGTAACTCACCGATTATATTTTGCCAGTGTGTTACTACACTTTCTTAATTAGACGCTCAAGCTCCTGCTTCTCCTGCGAGGTTATTTTCATTCACTGTTAGATCTGTTTTCTTTCTTTTTTTCTATGGAGCATCAGATTGCTATCCATTTCATTATTTTGTTGTTGTCAGTCCTCACTGTAAACACATTTCAAAAGCATTTTAAAGGCTATGCTAGTGTATGTTTATAGTACATGTAGTTTAAGCTCATCTTGGGGCATCTGTACCTGCTGAAACTCTTTTGAAACACTCGTGCTCCTTTAATTCCCCTATCCTGATTTTCATTCTTGCAGATACTGCTAATCCCAGCTCATGTTATGGCATACAATGTCTATCTACATTCATGGAGGTTATTAGGATTTTAGTTCATGTTATAGTACATCACTTAATCCTTGTTTTTCTCTCTCTTTACTTCTTTTCTGGTTCCTAGGTACTCCCATCTCACTTTGATTACTCTTCAAGTCACTGTTTTCCAGACTGTAGACACTTTCTCCTGGAAAAGCTGAGTTGTTGGCATTCATTGCTCTCCACTATTTTTTCTTCCATATCCCTAAGTGTAACTTCATTTGTTTGTTTTTAAAACTTTTTAAATGCACACACACACACATATAAATATAAATATAAATATAAATATAAATATAAATATAAATATAAATATAAATATAAATATAAATATATATGTAATACACAATAATTACTCTCTTAGGGAATTGGTACATACATATCTCACCTTAATTATTTTTACTTCCTCTTCCTCTTCTGGCTCTCCTAGCCACTGCAGATTTACTTTCTATCTCCACACACTCTACTTTATTTCTTTTTTATTTTGGTTGTTAATTGTTTATAGTTTCTCAATGAACATCTACTGTATCAGCAACATCAGGCTTCAATAGCAAAATATAGACTGTGTGGTTTAAATGAAAGTCATGCAATTCCCACTCTTCTTAAGCTCGAAAAGTCCAAAATCAGACATGATAATATACGGTATTTAGTTAAGAACAGTTTTGTTTTTTGACTCCTTCAGCTCCTTGTATACCCACGGAGTCAAGAGGAGATCATTTTTCTGTTGTCATCAGTGTTACTCTCTTCACGATGGCCCTACCTCTGTGATCCAACCCCTCCACAGCCCTGTGTTGGAGAACATGAGGCTTTATGGGAATATGCTAGATTCAACCCACAAATATGTGTTAGAGAGATATTTATATCATTTATTTTAAAATGATGAGTTCTAGACTAAATATCTTTATGATAAGCCCAAACTCGTAATCTGATGATACTAACATGTGAGGACTTTGCAGGATAGATAATCATGAGGAGGTGGTCGGGTCATGGAGGCCCTGAGGACATGGTTGAATTGGCAGCAGGCAAGCTCCATAGCTGAGTGTGCTGTATGAGGGGAGCCTGGGCTGAAGAGGTGGGTCATTGGAGCGTCACCTGGAAGAGTGGTTTCCCTTCCTAGATTGTACCTTCTCTCTCTGCTTCCTGGAGGCCATGATATGAGCAGATTTCTCTGAAAAACCTTCCACCATGCCCTTTCTACTGAAAGGCCAAATAAGGCTCTCCTCCTTTAATTTGTGGGTATCAGGTATTTTGTCCCATGGAAGAGAAAGGAACACATATGTCCAAACAATTTTCAATTCAAGAACATAATTTTTATTAAAAGGTACAGTTCAAACCTCCAGCAACTCATGAAGGAGAAAGCAGGTATTTTTATTTTAATGTTATTCAATGAAATAGAAGGAATGAGAGGAGTTTAGACATCTTTTCTATACACAGCTCTATCAAGTTGATCAAGATGGTTCAAAGAAGTAAATATATTGCATATGTATATACACTTGGTGTCAGATGGTATTCAAAATATAATATATTGCAAACATGGAATCAAGAAAAAGTCAGCAGTGTAATTAAGAGTTACCAGTTGTATAATGAGTCCTCAGTGTTGGCCCTGTGGCTGATGACCTATGCGAAAATCCAAGACACAAACAATTCATCGACAACAATTAAATACTTAATCTTCAATTAACAAACTGAAGTGTCACAAAAGTTCATTGAGATCATTTGTGATTATAGAAAACTAGTGTGAGTTTAATGAGGAAGAAGTTAGTCCTGAAGCTATGCCCAAAAATTATTAACTATAGGTGAGGAAGAAATTGTTCACTTAGAAGCAGCTTGAGTAAAATGTTGTAGGAAAAAGAGGTGGTACAGTATTATTCGCTCCTTGTAAGACTTTGTACCATGGAAGAGATTCTTTGCTTTTGTATGCGTCATTCTTCATGGTTGCTAGATTTTTCTTGTCTGAAGAGAAACATGTTTACAGAGCCTGAAAGAAAATTGAATGTTGTGTTGTTTTTGACAATTCAGGGAGCAGATTTTCAGAACTACTGTACAGTGTGCCCTGCCTAATATAAATTATTTTATCTGTTTTGTGGAAATTTTACCAAAGCATCCTTTCCAACTCATTGTTGTCTTCCTTTACTGCAATTTTTCTCTCAAATATTCAAGATTTTGAAAAAAAAATGAACATAAATATCTAAAGATGTGCATGCGGGAATAGGAAGAATGAGTCTTCTACTCAAAGCAAGTGATAAAGACTGAGAATATCAATGTAAGTAACTAATCAAATATGAAAGAAGAAAAAGCATCTACATAAAACAAGATATCTGAGTCTCAATTTGTATGCAGAAAATCCGAATTAAGGTACTTTTTTTCTTTCTAAAATCTTTGTAAATAACTTGAGAACATACATACCATTCAGTTTTTCTTTTCTTGATGTTATCCTCATTTTCCAGAAAATACTCTGTTCTTTGGTTATTTTTTTGGGTGCTGTGTGTATCAATATTTTTACAGAGAAATATACACTTAGACTATTTTCTTAAAGTTTTTAATTTCATCATACTATATGAGCCACAGTGAGATGTTAACCTCTTTTTTTAAAAAAAAGAAAATTATTATAAGTATAAACACATGATAAAGCAATGTGAAGGAAAACCATCAAAAATCTTGCCCTTGTGTCTAAATGATAACAAAGCATTCATGAAATAGTAGCTTTCTGAGTTTACACTTGAGTGAATGCAAATCATTATAAACTCTTGAAATTTATCTGAAAAAACAGGAATCTCAGTTTCAAAATACATCTGTATAAATTTTAGTATTTACCCCAAAATTACTGATTGTAGAATTTCATTAAAAACAAGAAATAGAATGGTTTATATACTGAAGCTTTTAAAACAATTAAATGTGAATCTTCTTATGTTTCTAATATTAAAATGCATACTTTTGCCAAAATTATTGCACATTGCCATAAATTAGTGAACTGTATGTTTCTCAAAAGGTTAAACAATGTAATTTTTTTCTCCATTATATAAATATTTGTGACACATTAAAGTAAACATGGAAACTGTAAAGCTTCTTTAAAGATACACCACAAATAAAACTAAATGGTCTTGGCCTATCACACAATAATTTGATACTTCATAGGACATTCCTAGCTTATGTATGTTTGTTTTATTTTGCTTTGCTTTTTGTTTTGTGAAACAAGGTCTCACTCTGTATTTCAAGCTGGATTTAAACTCACTTTGTAGCCTTAGTTGGCCTCAAACTTGCAGAACTCCTCTTGCCTTAGCCTTCCAAGTGCTAGAATTACAGTGTGCAACACTGCGTCTCATTTCCATAGATCTTTTGAGGACCTGAAGTAATGGTTATCTCATTACTGTGCCCAGTGTGTGGAGGAACTCTATCTTGCTGTGGAAAAAAAGTCCTTGTCAACTGATAATCACTTTAATTTAAATCACTACTCTTCACTGAAAAATTTTATACACTATATCTCATTATTTAGAAAAACATTTTTGCTTTTAATATTAAAAACTTGTCAGAGACTTAAAAAATTAGAGTAATTTTAACAACAAAATCCTTAATTAATAGTAGATATTAATGCTTAATTAATAGTAAACTTATTTTTCTTTTTTTTAAATTTTATTTAAAGAGAAAAAAAAGCAACAGACAAAACAGAAAAATGGTAGCAACAATACAGAATTCCAAAGGGAAAACAATAAAAGAACCAAAAACAAACAAACAAACAAAAAACCAAAACAGCAGCAACAACAAAAAAACAAAAACACTAAGAAATTGCCACTTGATACATTACATACTCTCATCATTGGAAATAATTGTTCAAGTTACAAAATTAGAGATTACAAAGTAGGCATTCAAACAATGAGACTGTTAACAGTCTTGCTCAACAATCTAACAAAAACAGTAATATAGTCATCTATCTTGCACACTTAAGCCTATGTGCAATTATATCCTTTAGAGCACTTTCTTTTCCTCTTTGTTTTACAGTAACAATTACACATTTTGGGTTTTATTCTTCTTACATTTCATATTACTTTTTACACTAGAGAAACAATGTGATATTTATAAATATGATTTTTATTTATTTCACTAATGAGAATGGCCTCAAGTTGACTCCATTTCCCTATGAAGTTCTCAAGATCATCGTTTTTTATAGCTGAGTAATATTCTATTGTATAAAAATACCACACCTTTTTCATCCACTCAGCAGTTGATGGGCATCTTGGTTGTTTCCAAGATTTAGCTATCAGAAATTGGGCTGCTATAAACATGGGTGCACATATATCACTGTGATATGAACTTTTCAGTTCTTCTGGGAAAATACCCAGGAGGGGAATAGCTGGGTTGAATGGAGCCTCTACTCCTAGTCTTCTGAGATTTCTTCATATTGATTTCCATAGTGGTTGCACCAGTCTGCACTCCCACAAACAGTGAAACAGTGTTCCTTTTTCCCTGCAGCCTCGTCAGCATTTGTTATCAGTTGATTTCTTGATGGCAGCTATTCTTTCAGGTGTGAGATGATATGTCAATGTTGTTTTAATTTGCATTTTTCTAATGACCAGTGATGGTGAACATTTCTTCATGTATTTGTTTGCCATTTGTATATCTTCATCTGAAAACTGTGTGTTCATCTCAGCTGCCCATTTTTGGAGAGGGTCTTTGAATTTGGGGGGGGGGTGATGTTTTTTAATTCTTTATATGTTCTTGATGTAAGTCCTTTGAGGGGTTGCTGGTTAAAATTCTTTCCCATTCTGTGCGTTTTCTTTTCACTCTGATGGTGATTTCTTTTGAAGTGCAGAAACTTATCAATAATATGAGATCCCAGTTGCTGATTCTCTGAAGTGTTTCCCATGCAGTTGGTGTTTGTTCATGAATTCTCTGCCTACACCTATGTCTACAAGACTACTACCTAACTTATCTTGTAATAGATCTGGTGTTTTAGTTTTAATGATTAGGTCTTTGATCCACTTAGACTTTAGTTTTGTTCATGGTGATAGGCATGGATCTAGTTTTAGTCTTCTGCATGTGGAGAGCCAATTTTTACAACACCACTTATTAATGAGGCTATCATTCCTGCAGTGAACATGTTTAGCCCCTTTGTCAATTATCAGGTGCCTGAGTGTCATTGTACCTATACTTGTATCTTCTAATTTGTTCCATTGATCCTCAGGTCTATTTTTTTGCCAGTATCATGCAATTTTATCACTGTGGCTTTGTAGTACAGTTTCAAGTCAGGAATTGAGATGCCTCCTACCTTGCTTTTATTGCCCAGAATTGCCTTTGCTATTCTAGGTTTCTTCTGGTTCCAAATGAATTTTAGGAGTGTTTTCTCTATATCTGTGAGGTATGTCAATGGTATTTTGATTGTGATTGCATTATATCTGTATAACAATTTGGGGAGTATGGCCATTTTCACCATGTTGGTTCTTCCGAGCCAAGAGCATGGAACATCTTTCCATTTTCTGATATCCTCTTCAATCTCCTTTTTAAACATAGTATAATTTTCAGGATATACGTCTTTTACATTTTTAGTTAGGTTGATTCCTAAGTATTTCATTATTTCAGATGCTATTGTGAGCGGTGATATTTCCATATTTTCTCTCTTGTTGATTTTTTTGCTGGTGTACAGGAATACTATTGATTTTTGAGCACAGACTTTGTATCCAGCTACATTGCTAAATTTGTTTATTACTTCTAGTAGTCTTTTAATGCAGTTTTTTGAGTCTTCCATGTAGAGTATCGTGTCATCTGCAAAAAGTGATAATTTAACTGCTTCTTTTCCTATTTTTATTCCTTTTATTTCTTTCTCTTGTCTGATTCCTCTGGCTAGTTTTTCCAGAACTATACTGAAAAGGAGTGGTGATAGTGAACACCCTTGTCTTGTTCCTGATTTTAAAGTGAAAGCTTTCAGTTTTTGTCCATTTAGTGTAATATTGTCTGTTAGTTACTCATAGATGGTCTTTATAAAGTTGAGGTAGACACCGTGTATTCCGAGTTTCTGAAGGGTTTTATCATGAACATGTGTTGGACCTTATAGAAAACTTTTTCTGCATCATTTGAGATGCCCATGTGGTTTTTATTTTTGGCTCTGTTGATAATCATGTATCACATTTATTGATTTGCATATGTTAAACCATCCCTACATTCCTGGAATGAAGCCCACTTGGTCATGATGTATACTCTTCTTGATGATTTGCTGCATTCTATTTGCTAGTATTTTATTGAGAATGTTTGCATCTATGTTCATTAGTGAGATTGGCCTATAGTTCTCCTATTTGTTTGGGTCTCTCTCTGGTTTTTGTATCAGAGTAATACTTGCCTCCAGGAGTGAATTAGGGAGGGTTGCTTGCTTTTCAATTTCATTAAAGAGTTTAAGGAGTACTGGCATCCAGTCTTCTCTAAATTTCTTATAGAGTTCAGCTGTGAATCCATCAGGACCTGGGCTTTTCTTTGTTGGTAAGTTTTCTATTACCTTTTCAATTTTAAAAGCTGATACTGCGTTATTAAAAATTGCTATATCTTCTTGGTTGAGCTTTGGTAGTTCATATGTTTCTAGAAATTTGTCCATTTCTTCTGTGTTTTCCTCTCTTTGTGAGTAGAGATTTTCAAAGTAGGTGTTCATGATCTTTTGAATTTCCATGGGATCTGTAGTAATTTCCCCTTTTTCTGTCTTTATTGCATGAATTTGGATTTTTTTTCTTTTTATTTATAAGGTTAGCTAGAGATTTGTCAATTTTGTTTCTTTTCTCAAAAAGCCAGCTTTTTGATTTATTAATTCTTTGTATTTTTTTAGTTTTAATTGCATTGATTTCTGCTCTAATCTTTACAATTTCCTCTCTTCTATGAGCTTTAGATTTAACTTGCTCTTCTTTTTCTAGAAGCTTCAGATGAAGCATTAGATTGTTTATTTGTGCTCATTCTGTTTTCTTGATAAGAAAATTTATTGCTATATATTTCCCTCTTAAGGCCACTTTCATTAAATCCCACAGATTACAGTATATTGTGTCTGCATTTTCATTGAATTGTAGGTATTGCTTTATTTCTTCTTTAATTTCTTCTGTGGCCCATTGGTTGTTCAAAAAGTTGTTGTTTAATTTCCATGTATTTATGCCAGTTTTGCAATTTCTTTTGCCATTAATTTCCAGTTTCAGTACGCTATGGTCAGATAGTATGCATGGGACAATTTCAATAACTTTGCATTTACTTAAAAATGATTTATGGGATAATATATGGTCTATTTTGGAGAATGTCCCGTGTACAGCTGAGAAGAATGTGTATTCTGATGTGGTTGGGTGAAACATTCTGTAAACATCTACTAAGCCCAATTGCTCACCAATATGATTCAGTTCTGTTATTTCTTTACTGATTTTTTTGTCTAAGTTGATCTATCTCTTTGTGACAGTGGACTGTTAAAGTTACTTGTAATAATTGTGTTCTTGTGTATTTGGTTTTTCATGTCCTTTAGTATCTGTCTTATATAGTTGGGTGCTCCTGTGTTTGGTGCATATATATTTATAATTGTTAGTTCTTCCTCTTAAATTTTCCCACTTAAGAGTATGTAGTGACCTTCTTTGTCTCTTTTAATCATTTTAGGTTTGAAGTTCACATTGTCTGCAAATAGAATATTTACCCCTGCTTTTTTCTGGGTTCCCATTGCATGGAATACTGTTTTCCATCCTTTGACTTTTAATCTGAGTTTCTTTTTGAGTCAGATATGTTTCTTGTATACAGCATATTGTGGGATCCTGTTTCTTGTCAACCTGTTTCTTTTGGTATGTGAATTGAGCCCATTTACATTTATGGATATCACTTACATGTACTGGCTTGACTTTGCCATGTTGTGTTACTGTTGTTAATTTCCTTTTTTCTCTCTTGTTTATTTTCTTGTCCAGCCTGGAGATTTCCTTCTGTTGTTGTTCTGGAGATTGTGGTCATTTTTATGTCCACCTAGAATGTACTTCAGCACTCCTTCTAGGGTTGGTTTGGTGGATATGAATTTCTTTAGTTGTTCTTTGTCATGCAAGTATCTTGTTTCTCCATTAAATTTGAAAGACAGTTTTGCTGGGTATGTCAGTCTGGGTTGAAAGTTGTTTTCTTTTAGGGCTTGAAATACTTCACTCCAAGCTTGTCTTAATCTGAAGGTTTGTGCTGAGAAGTCTGGTGTGATTCTAATAGGCTTTTGTTGGTAGGTGAGTTGTGTCTTTTCTCTAATGGCTTTTAGTATTCTGTTTTTATGCTCTATGTTTGCAATCTTAATTATTATATGTCTGGGTGTAGGTTTATGTTGGTTATGACTGTGTGGCATTCTATATGCCTCACTTATTTGTATATCCAATTTTTCCCCTATGTTTGGGAAATTTTCTGCCATTATATCAGTGAACAGCTTAGCTATATCCTTTGCATTGTCTCCTCACTAATGCCCATTACTCTAACATTTTTTCTCCTGGCATCATATTGTAGCTGTTGGATTGTCATTTCATGCTGCTTTGTTGTTTTTATAAGTTCCACCCTTTCAAGATCGCTATCTGTGATCCTGTCCAAGATTCTATCCTCAGCTTCATTTAAACAGCTTTGCAGGCTTTCAGTACAATTTTTTGCTTCTTGCATATCTCTTTCAATTTGTTTCATAGATTCTGCTTGTTTTCTGCATTGTTCATTCAAAGTTTCAATCAATTTCCCATGCCCCTGTAGTTTCTTATCTATTTCTTCTCTAACTATGTTGAGCATCTCATTTACTAAGGTTGTTACCTTTGTCTTTACATAAGACATTATTTCTAATTTGAGTTCCTCCATAGCCTCATGGATTTGTTTCTTTACTTCATTCGCTATCTTTTCAGAGATTTCTGGTGCATGAATTTTTTTGGTCCTCTATTTCGTTATTGCCTGCACTTGCCCCTGATGGACTAGATGTTCATGATTGCATTTTGCCTTTTCATTTAGGCATTTTCACCTTTTGGGTGAATTTCCGGTCTTTCTATTCCAACAGTCACAAGTTTCTGTAGTGTGTGTTTCAGGGTTCTACTGTGTGGTTGGTGTTTGTCAAATTGCTGGGTACCACCATGAAGAGGACATCTAGTCTCCTGACTTCCTCCTACTGTGCCTGTTGGGTGAGTCTTATATTCTTTCTGGGCTAACTAGCCCAGAAGTATTGAAGGGCAACTCTTAGTTCCTGCTGTTGTTATATCTTCAGGTTGTGGCAGGTCACCAGGTCTCCCTGGCTATAGTGTTTTTGTCAGCTGAGGCCCTACTATGTCACTAGGAGTCTCATAAGTTCTTTTAATTTTCTTTAAATTTGGGCAGGGCAATATTGGCACACTCCTTAACCTGTCTGATATTCTCTGTTTGGGGGATGGGTTTACCCACTCTCTTGCCAGGTTAGCCAAGGTCTTACACTTGGAGGGAGTTTCACTTCTGCCCCTATTTACCCACTGCAGACCTCTATTTTGGGGGGCAAACTCACCTCACTGGCTGGAGCCTGATGTGGTCTTCTGTTCAGGTGAGGGGTTCCTGAGCCTCTCATCGAGCCAGCATGGTAGCCTACTGCAGTCCAATGTTCCCGGTGGAAGGGCGGGTCAGCAGCTGTGGTCCCAAGCAACTTACTTGCACCTGTGGCAGACTTCCTAGATGTTCTTGGAGGAGGGGCGGGCCCAGTAGCGGCAAACCCAGACACCCTAGGCCTCCTGGCACTTGTCCCCACAATGTTCCCTGTGGGTAAAGGATGGGCCTAGCTCTCCTGAGCAGCCCAGCTCTCAGCTGCGGATCCTGTGATGTTCCCAGTCTCCAACTTATTTTTCTTGAGGTCGTCTGATAAATTGTTAAGGACCAAGATATACTTTACCATTTAAGAAGTATATAATTGCAGAAAAAAAAAAGCAAACACATGTCAAAGTATTATAGTTTTAAATAGATTATTTTTAATTTTACTTTTATTATTACATATTTTCAGTACATAATTATTACATTCATCCTGGGGACTTGGTACATGCCTGTAACATTTCTCACTCTATTGGTTATTTTCTTTGCCCCACAGAATCCTTTAATTTGATATGATCACATTTGCTCATTCTTCCTACTATTTCTTGGGCAGCTGGCATTGTGTTCAAAAAGTCCTTGCCTATGCTTTTGTCTTTAGGAATTTTACCTATTTTGTTTAATGGGATATTTTGTTTAATGGGATAATTTGTTTAATGGAATATTTTGTTTAATATCTGTGGTCTATTTTAATTTTATTTTAGAACATAGAAGTGGTATAGGTCTAGATTTAATCTTCCATTTTCCAAGTAGCATTTATTAAATAGAGTATTTTTCCTCTGTCATAAGTTTTTCATCTCTTTGTCAATTAGCCTGGGGTTGTTTTCATATCCTCTATTCTGACCCACTGAATCACATGTCTGTTTTTGTGCCAGTGTTAGGCTGTCTATAGCTTTTGTGATTGGATCAAATTTGTATATCTATTTTTAGATACATATTTTGACACTATTTGACACTTAATTCTTCAGTTTTTTAATTTTTTTGATGCTAATTTGAATTATATTATTTCCTAGTTTACATTTTAGGGAGATCAAAGCTCTGGCTTTGTGATTGTTGCCCAGGACTGCTTATCCTATTCTAGCTCCCTTCTGTTTTCATTTGAGTTTTAGGATTATTTTCCATACGTCTACAAGGAATAATGTTAGTACTTTGATTAGGATTGGATCAAATTTGTATATCTATTTTTAGATACATATTTTGACACTATTGTTTGTGCCTCTCCAGAGAAAAGGAATATTTTTTTTCCAATGTATGATGTCCTTGTCAATCTCCTTTTTGAGTCTACTACTGTTTTTTACTGTACAGATCTTTTATTTCCTTGGTTCCTGGCTTAATTCTTCAGTTTTTTAATTTTTTTGATGCTAATTTGAATTATATTATTTCCTAGTTTACTTTCTAGGGAGATAACTATTTGTGTGCAGGAATACTATTTATATTTGTGTGCTGATTTTGTAGCTTTGCATCAAAATTTGATGTGATGTTTCTTAGTGATGCCTTATTGAAAGATTTATTTAAAAATTCTCAAAAAGGAAAATGAGTCTGTTATTAGGAACTCTCTAGAAGGTTCAAAAATGAATATATATATAACCTTTATGTTACATGATTATTTGTATGTGCATAATGTTTAACATCCCACAATAGCAATTTATCTTGTAGGAGGTCCTCTCATTGATAAACAACATTTCAAAATGTTTTATGTCTAATATTTTATTCATCGTTGCATTACTTGGGAACACTATTTACTCATTTTCAGAATTTCTGTTACTAAAGGGAATTACTAGCTCAAAGTGAGCTCAAAGCTCACTCACATACATATACAAAGGGCACATGTGCTGTAAGTAAAATAGTTTGTGATGTATTCATCAAAAAATTAAATAGCTACCATTCTTTACTTAGTCTACTTGCTTCCAATTTGTTTTCAATATTAGCATTTTAAATCTTCAGAACAAGCTTGTCAAATTAAAAGTTGTTTTATTTCCAATATCTGTGATGCAGAAAATAAATGCAAAGAAATTTAAGTAACTTTTAATAAAAGATATAGAAAGAAATCTACAGAGTCATGAGCAGAATCCAGGAAATCAATTCTCAAACCCATGTCCTCAACCACTTAGATTGTTTTCTAAAGGGCATGCATTTTCCTGCAAATGACTCAAGTTTAGCTTCGTTATGATAGACTAGTGCTCCACTGTATATAAAGATACCAGTGACCTACTCTACATGGTGAGTCTCTTAGCTGACTGAAATTTGATGGTCTTGGTTATTTTCTTTCAGTGGTTCTGCTTCTAGTTCTGGAGTCAAGCTAGAATTAGCATGCCGACTTTATGCTTCTCTACATGTGTTAATTTTGAACTGTGGCATTTGCATTTGCAGTGACAGGGGTAGGGAGGGAGTTCTTACTATGTTGAAGGCAGCCACCTTCAAGAACAAATCCAGAGTCCTAAGTCTATGTAACCCATATTTTTTGATATATGTTATATTCCACCAAAAATATACATACATACTCCAGGAAAAGAAAAACAGTATGACATTTTTGCAAAACATGGTGTTATTCTCGTACAGGGGACCCTAGTGGATGTCATGTATTACAGAAAAAACTCAGCTCTTAGAGAAGAAATTGAAAATGCAAGTTCAGCAATCTAATTAAGCAAGGTTTTCCAGGCAGTTCTAATAAGTGTGCTATGTCTGGAAGCTATTGGCCTCTACTTTGAGTACCTCTTATAGTTGTAGAGGCCTAAAGTAACTTGTTAATTTTATTAATCTCAAGATGTCTCAATAAGTTTAGTATTAAAATATTTGTACATTTTTTTCTTTTCCTCAACCATGTATAGATTTTTGATGGAATATGTGTGTGTGTGTGTTCATGTGTGTACCCGTGTGTGCAGTGTGTGTGCACGTGTGTGTGTGTGTGTGTGTGTTTGTGTATGTGTGTTCTTTCCTTTGCTGTTGTTGCTATTCAGAGTGGTTCACAAAACTAAGGCTAAACATAGGATAAATATAATACTTTTCCTATCATAAGACCAAAAAGTCCTATGTTGAAATTCTACACAATATTCTGGGGGAAGTAAACAGAATTTCCCATCCGAATTTAAATATTCTTTTATCAATGCTGCTTAGCACTACTGATTTCTACTTTTATAATATTTTCAAAATAACTTAATTTCTTATTTTGGAATGATATTTGACCCCAAATTGTTCCTTTGTTCATGTTTTACATATGATTTAAACAATTCAACTATCAGCAAATACTGCAAGTTTAACTGAGAGCTAAGTACATTCTCTTTATTTTGTATAATCATTGATTGTTGATTGACTTTTTTTATACCCAAAAAGTAAAACAAAAATACTAGCAGTATCCCAGGTATATAACTCAGTGACACAGAACCTGTCTGGCAAGCGCAATGTCCTGAGTTCAGTTCCTGCTTAAAAAACAAACAAACAAAAAAAAAGCAACAACTTCTTTTTCTACACAAGTGTGCTAGAAAAATATTTGTGTATTTTGCATATATATTTTAACATTCATATAAATAGGTAATGGTGAATATACATAACTACTATTCTCCAGAAAAAAGATACTGGCATTTTTAGAGATTTCTTTATCATAAGTCAGAAATTCAAGGTCTTGAGTGGCACAGAATTTTAGATTGCATGTCTAGTAGACACAGATATGTTGAGACTTATTATGAACTTTACTATTTTGTACCAGCTTGATTATTCAAGTTGGAACTAATTTCAGTGAGGTAATCTTTATATGTACCATGTATTTAAGATATCTGCAGCTTCTACCAACTTAAGATGATAAAATTTAGTATTTTACATTTGAATGTCATTGTTGTTGTTCTTCCCCAGACATCACGTTCTTAATTTGTTCTACTCTTCCTTTTCCCAATTCTGTGTGTCTATGTCAGATGGCTAAGAACTTAAAGCTTTAAGAAATGCAAGATTTAGCATAAATACTAATGACTGCTCATGATGTCTTTCTCATATTATTCGATGTAAGTATACAACTTATTGATTTTTTAAATTTTGTTTTAAAGAGAAAATAATAAAACAAAATTCCATAACAAGATAATAGGAGAATAACAATGTTTAATACATTGCATAGTGTTATCTTCAAAGTAGTTACTCAGAGTACAAGACAGAGGCATGAAGAACTGTCCAAATAATATTAGCACAAACATTTCTTTCCAATGAACTAAGAGAAATTAATAGTATAACTATCTAACAATCTTGTATGTGCATATATATATATATATTTTTTTCTTTTCTCTTCTTTCTTGTCTGTTTTCTCCCATCCCAGATTCTCTTTTGTCTTATACAGCTATGTTTTTCAATTTCCATTTATATTCTTATTTTAGAGGTAAAATGTTTTAAGGATTAATAAATTCAACAGAGTCAGATATTACTCTAAGAAATGTTGAGCTAATGTTTGGAGACAAACTTGCATTATATTCACATTTTTACCACAAAGATCACAAAAGTTGAAAACTATGTGAAACAATCAGGTTT
This sequence comes from Dolichotis patagonum, assembly GCA_004027295.1. Lineage (NCBI taxonomy): Eukaryota > Metazoa > Chordata > Mammalia > Rodentia > Caviidae > Dolichotis > Dolichotis patagonum. Next base: position 59,032 of record PVJX010005547.1, on the reverse strand, counting down.
CACATTTTAATTGAACTTTCATTGATTATTCATGTTAGAACTAATTTTAGTGAGGTAAGCTTTATATGTTTTACTCATAACATAATTTCAGTTATTTTTAGAGTTAACATTATGGTAGAACTCCAAACTGTATGGAACTATCTTTGCATTCAAACTACCTCTTGTGCACAGGAATTTTTTTTATAATTAATTTTCTTTATTATATAAAAGAGGATTGTGTATTATTTCAAATTTATACAACTGTGTGGAGTAAGACAGATTATTAAGAAAGCATCAGACACTTTTAGTACTTTTAAATTATCAAGATCAAGTTGACTTTTTCATCTTTACCTTTTGGAACTCATTTTTCTCCTTGTTTTCTGTCCCTCTTCATTTTAGTTTCATTTATCCAGTCAGTAACTATCCAGTTAGTGACTCCTATAAACAAGGCATTAAATTACGTATTGTAGGCAGTAACAGGCTTGCATGATATTATTTCTTTGTATGAGTTTGAAGAGCATAAAATAATGGCTTATGTTTAAATTCTATCTCTGCAAGGGTTACAAATTTTGTATGAATTTAAACTTTTTTGAGTTTTGACTTTCTGATATGTAAATCAATGATTATAATGATTTTTTCAAAGACAACAAAGAAATACTATTGCTTAATTAAATCATTGAATTGTATGGAGTAGATTTCAAAAATATTAGCTATACTCATGAGAAATAAGATCTATAGAGAAGCATAGCTGTGGAGACATCTTTTTACCGTGATACAATCATACCTTTATTTATAGCTGCACAGCGTATTGTATGCAATTCTTGAAATCAGGGTTTATGTCCATCAGCAGATGAATAGATAATGAAAATGTAGTATTTACATACAGCAAAACACTAACCTTCCATAAAAAATAATGAGTAATTTGTGGGAAAATGGATGCACCTTGAGAAAACACTATTACATGAAGTAAATCAGACACAACTTTAAATACTTTATGATCTCTCTCATGTGAGACACCCAAAATATAAGTAAACTCTAGAACAAAATAAAAGTTAACAGGAAACAAAGATCTTTTGCATAAGGGAAGGGGCCAAGAGATGCAGGGAGGAGGGAAAGGAGAGGAGAGTGAATGAGGAAAAGAGTTAAGATGTGTTATATACATGTACTAACTCCTCACAATGAATATTATTATGTACTAAAGAAGTGTGCTAGTAAAAATAAAAATTTTCAAACTAACAGGGAAGTGAGATTGTATACAGTTGGCTAAAAAAAGGAAAGATTTTGCTAAATAGATGAAATTTGTTCCAGTTTTTGAAAACCATTCTAAATAATTTGGTAAATCAACTTAGTTTTGTATATATAAAAATAGATTGTTTTGTCCTCTCAACTTTGTTAATGTTTAAATATGATGATGTGCTCAAAGCACCTTTCTAAATGATAAAGTTAAAAAAATACAAGGGATTCTATGTAAAGGAGTTTAAATAATTTTTTGCTTAGGAGTTCCTCCATAACCCTGCTTTTCTACTGTGGGAAGGAGTATCCATCCTGCTATATTTAATTTTTAAAAAGTGGGTATAAATAAGATAATGAAGCATGTGAGGTTCCAATTTTGTACTACTGAACCAATGTTAGATGCTTCACAATACAGAAGACATATGACTACTATCTATATCTACATATCTATATATCCATTTCTATCTATCTTATCTATATGCTTTTGGTTTCATTGCTAAAGTATGGATAATATTCCTCTTCTAATTATTTTCAGTGTTCAACTTGATGGGTTATATCATGAAAATTTAATACTGGAATGCTATGGAATGACCAAACCAGGGTGTCAACTTTCAATTGCTTAAACATTTTACACAACTTTGATTAATGTGCCATAATGTACATTTTTGTGAAGTATGGTATAATATTGGAAAACATGTTTACAATATGTGCTGATAAATCAAAATAGTGTACATTTCTGTTTCCTCTACTTAGTTCTTGGTGTCTTGAACTAGATTTGTTTAGGGAAAATGAAATAGTCCATTAGTTTATAAGCCACCTTATTCCATAGTTCTCTTTTTGGGGAGAAATACACAAACACTTTCTTTAAAAAACGAATTGATTGTTGTCTATCAGAAAATTCACTTTCCCTTAACCTACATTTTGGTTACTTTTCTCTCCTTGCTGGAACACAATACCCAACATTCAAAATTAGGGAAGGAAGGTTTATTTAGCTTACGTATTTTGGAGGTTTCAGTCCATATTCAGCTGGCTCTAAGGAAAGGTGGCGTGGCTAAGGGGAACAGTTCATGGTGGCAGCAAGCGACTAGAGCAAACAGGGAAGAAGAGAAAACATACCTTCTTCCCTGCCTATCTTGTATGCCAGCTGCACACCCCTCAGTGGTGCAGCATTTGCACTGCAAATCCTGGCACTAGACAATGAACCAATCACAAACACTAGATTCAACCGCCTTCAAAAAGCCTGCCCTCTTCTGATTGCAAAAAGCTTTAGAGAAACATTTAGAAGCAAACCATTGCAGCCAACATGACTTGAGAAACTGCATGAATTTTCAAGTGTCAATAATGCTGTTTCAAAAACACCAACTTTTCTGATCTCATAGAATAGCAGATGTTCAAGAATCAGAGAGCATGTCATTGTTTTTTCTTGGCCATTTATTTCCTTTTGCTTTGAATTTTCTGGCTTACTTCTAAATTGACATGAATAATTCTGATAAAGAAACAGTATATGACTGTAAAATAAGCTAAAATTTCCCATTGAGTGTACATTCAATGTCATTTCCACCTTTTTTCCTAGAAAAATTACTACTAATATTATGACAGGAAGAAGAAAGATATAGCATCAGTAATAGTTTTAGCATATTAATTCAGCTTTACATTTTAATTCTAATTTAAAGATCACCCCTCATATTATTTCTCCAACCCTTAGAATATGTAATAGGTTTATTATTGATAAAAAAAATTCTGGGTTTGGTTAAACAATATAAAAAGATTGACAACATAAAACTTAAATTTATATTAAAATTTCATGGATCCTATTCTGCAACACTGAAACATGTGAAATAATATTCAGAAGACAATTTATCTCTATTTTATAGCTAAAGAAACATAGCAACCTTGAGAAATAAAAGAAACACTTTCACTCAATGTTCTTCCATTATAGGGCTCTAGATGCAGAACAAGGAGTCTCTAGGAATCTCCAACTACCCAAATGAAGCTATCTTCAACCACCGTAAATCTTTAACAACCCTTTATTGAACAAATTCATCTCCACCTACATCACTACTCTGTTCCTTGAAATATTTCTGGAAATATTATCAGCCAGTGGGTTTATGATAGGGAATAACAACCAGAAAGCCACAATTTAAACCAAAACAATATGATCACAACAATATTATGTGTGGCAGGCATATCTTATTAAAGTCACTGGAAACACCATGAACTGAGTTTGGGATTTTATATTTCAGAATTTAATTGGTAAGACCTGAACCTAGATGCTGGGTCTTTGGATACTTAGAAGAATATTTCTTTTCCATCACTCTCTGTCCCCTGGAAATTCTCAAAATATTAGTGCTCTTTCCTACACAACTGGTGTTTCTGATTATAGAAGGGTGAGTGTTCTAAGGAGAAATCAGGGAACGTACATGCTGGGTTTTTTTCCCCTTTTTTTTTCTTGGCCACATTATTTCTAAACTCTCACAAAGTGCTGTAAATTCAGAAGACACTTGATAAATATTTCATGGCTAGTATCATTATAGAAATGTTTCAAAGTCTCCATTCTTTTGATTTTCCTGAGATTCAGTGTCTGTGAAAGTGTTCCACAGAGATATTTTATATAATATTAAATCAAGGGACTTGGTGCCTTGATCATGCAGGACCATGGACAAGTGATGAGGTTTTCCTGAAAGAGAAAGAAAGTAGATGCTCTGTATTTCTGTTCAGCTGTGCTGTCTGCTGTGGCTAAGAGCATCCTGCAGATAAAAGGATCCATATATTTGAATTGAAGACTTAGCCTCAGTGTAAAAACAATATTGGAATGAAGTGTTTTGAAACACAAAAGAAGATGAGAAAAGTTTCTATAGAACTTCAATATAAACCTTTTTCTTTGCCAAGAATATGTTTTCACTTTGTGTGGAGAGCATTATTGGAAATAAGTAAGATCCTAAGTAGAGAATCAAATGAATGCAAAAATGAATAATAAGATAAAATGAAATAAAATAAAATGTAGTTTTTGATTGTCTGGAATGAAATCTAATTATATTCATGCCATAAAAATAAACCTTTTGAGATCATCATTTTAAAGGCACTGAATCTTTAAAAGAATTACAGTCTCAAGCTCACAAGTGGTAATAGAAAAAGTCAAATATCTTAGCTTTCTGTGAAATTTATTTAAAAAGATATTTTCAGGATGAATATTTTAAAGAACATAAGGTACTAAGACTTTAGAAAACACAACTTTCGGAATAGTTATTTAATGAAATCTCCCTCTTCTCTCTGTGTCTCTGTCTCTGTTTCATTCTTTCTGTCTCTCACACCATCTATCTATTTATCTCTCTGTTTATCTATCATCTATCTCCTCATTCATAATATTCATTATGTGACACTGCTTTGCTTGACCACCTCCCATTTTTACTATAAGTATGGTTATGTCCTTGTGAGTTTTTAGATTTTTTTGATTGGTAGTAATAACATTTGATGAATAGTATATCCTTCTATGTTTTTGTTAAAATCTAGAACTAAGGATAAGAGGAAAGATCTCTGTAACTTTGAGTTATCCATTCTCCTTTCCAATTTAGGCAAAACCTCAAGGAACCAGGAGTAGAAATAGCATTTGATATACCAGCATAATTAATAATTATGTGAATATTATATACTGCTTGATTTATAAGTGTACAGAAGTTAGAGTAAATCAGTCTCTCTGAGGACAGAATACACTCACAGTTTTAAATCTCTCAGTTTTCTTCAGCGCCTGATTTCACCACATATTTTCTATTGTTTGAAATACTCAGATTCCATAAATTTTGTCCTTCTGAAAATTATTTTTCCTAGAAATAAAATATTTTCACTACACAAATGAAAGTTTAAAGGTTTAAACGTTGCAGAGATTCTCAGCTACGTAAATATGATGAGAATCACGGAGTTGCTGATGTTAACACCTTGAATGAGGCATCAGAGAACCCTCTGAATGATGTAAAGTTCTGCTGAAAAGTTAAGTGGTGGTTATACCAAGTACATGTGCACAAGTATTCCATGTGCACATGTACTTCAAAGACCTCTTAATGTGTCTGACCTGAAGGAAGTTCCCATCCTACTATACTTAACTTAGTTAATATTTTTTTTTGTCTCCAAAGTTGGTAGTGCTATTTGTGCAATGAAAAAATTCTAGAAAAAGAACACTGTGTTGTAAGATCAATAAACACATTTATTGTGAACAACACTATTTTCTGGTCATTTGCTTTAGGTTTAGCTATGAAATGCCTTAGTAAACTCAAAGAATCTAATGAATTTACAGAAAAACCATTGCATATTGTTGAAACCACCCTCATCTTTGTGAATGAATACTTAGTGTAGCAGAGACACGTGTCTATCAAGCAAGTTATGTCTCCTAGAGTAACAGTCCCCCAGAGACACAGCATTTCTTTTCATTTTTAGCTCATAACAGGTTTTATGCTATTTGATGATCAAATTTATTTTGCTAAGGAATAGACTGATAACTGCATTTTATAGAACCAGAAAATGTGCATAAAAGCAAGAAGAATGATCATGTACTATCGTACAGGTAGTTACTAAGCAGTGAGATCTAAGAATAGGATTCTGACCAGATCTAAGAAAGCCTGCTGCTCTCTGCTTGCAATTTGTCCATATCTTAAATTATCCTAACCCTTGGTCATCTGGGCCCCAATACTTTTCATTATTTTGGAGACTTTTGCTTTCTGTTTTCAGAAACATTTCCACAAGTTGTCCCTAAAATATTTTTGATATATTTTTGTGCTTGTTTTCATGATTCTCTGTATTTTCTGTGTCTTAGTCCAGTAATTACCTTTTCCTTGAAGATTTTCCTTTTTCACTGCTATTTCCTCTGACAAGGTTTCTCTCTCATACTATCTAATTAGTTTTTACAATCTTTAGAATGCTTAGAATGATTATTTGGCATATTCACATAGGAATTTTTCAATGTTTGTCACTTGCATTATATTTAAAACTCCATAAATATTAGAACAGTATAGTTGGGTTTTTCTTCATTGTATAAAACACCAAACTGTACATAATTCTTGAAGGAGAGATTAAATGTATAGAAATATGAATGAATGAATGAATGAATGAATGAGTAAATCTTTATATTCTTGTCTGTCTCCTTAAACTTTTTGTTAGGTTGATTTGTTTGTCTCATCTATACCTGAAAACAAGGTTTTGAAATAATACCTCTTTGTGGTAAATTATAAACATCTTACTAAATTTTTAAATTTAAAAATTTAAAGAAATATTATTCCATATGACTTCTAATTTTTTTCAGGGTTTCATTCAAGTATTTCTAAAACTAGTGTCCAACTTGATGAGTTCAAGAGAGAAACAATCTGATACTCTATTTTTGTCAGCATACATGACTATTAGGTAGCATTACTGGAATTATTGAAAAGCTCCATATTCATCTTTCAGTGTGACTAAAGCAAGCAACATCTGCATGAAACTCAGTTTCATTCAAATTTTGTTCCAACTAAAAGCATGGACATATGTAGTGCAAAATTCATTTATAAATACAATTTATATAAATATGGGTACATACTAGCTTCTTTTACATATAGGATGCCATCAAAAACTAAGGACACAAAAATTGTAAATGTTACATCTTTGATAACAGAAAACAAACACAAAAATTAACATGCTGTACAATTTCACACAGGAAGGATCTCTGTCTGATAGGCACTGTTTGCTTGAATTGTATTTTTTATTCATAAATTTTAGGCTCTTATTTTTATTCAACAATGCTTATGCAAAGCCCAAATGGTGCACTCCAGGCAGCGAGCAGGGCCCGGCATCCACCCCTAGGACCTGATCGCAGTGGCTCCATGCTCCCAGTGCTCCCATGTACCCAGGCAGTAAGACCACGCCCTGCATCTGAGGACACCCCAGGATGCATGAGAGGGAACAGAGGGCCTAACTGGACTATGCCCAGTGAACTCCAGGCAGCAAACAGGGCCTGGCATCCACCCATGGGCTCTGACTGCACCATGTCCCTACAGAATCCCAGCACATACGGCAATCTTGAATCTCTGCTTCCTGAGGAACCTTGGACTACAGCAGATTATCTGTGCTAGCTGGATGGGTGAGTAAGTGCCTGTCTCACCAAAACAGAAGATCTCAGCTGGCTCCAGTCAGTGTGGTGAGTATGCCCCTAAAATAGAGTTGTATGGTGGGTAAATAGAGCCAGAGTAAAGCTCCCACCAACTAACTGTAAGACATTGGTAAGTCTGACAAGAGTGGGGGTGACACCTTCCTTCACACAGAAAACATCAGGCAGAGTGGGGAGTGTGCCAAGAAAGACACCTCCAACTTGAAGAAAAGCAAAAGGACCTATGAAACACACAGGCACACAATAGGGACACGGTAGGGCCTCAGCTGACACAAACACTATAGACAGGGAGATTTGATGGCCTAGAATAACCTGAAGATAAAGTACTATCAGGAACTAAAAGTTGACCTACATCAATACTACTGGGCTTGTGAGCCCAGTAGGACTCATCCAACAGGCCTGGCAGCAGGAAGTCAGGTGACTGGCCCACCTATTGATCCTGGGACCCAGAAATTGGACAAACATCAACCTTACAGTAGGACATGAAGATACACACTACCAACAGTCGACACTAGTGGGTCTAAAGGACCAAACACAAACTAGAAAGGGGGAAATGGCAAAGTAAAAAAGCAAAATGCAGTCTCAAACATCCAGTCCACCAGGTACAAGTACAGGAGACACTGAAATAGAGAACTCCAAAAGTAATGCACTAGAAATCTTGGAAAATATAGTGAATTAAATAAAAAAAAAAAAACAACTACATGAGGCCATAGAGGAAATCAAATTAGAAGTACTCTCCCATGTAAAGATAGAAGTAACAAACTTAGTAAAGGAGTTGCTGAGAGCAGCTAAAGAAGAAATAGAGAAAAAAGTACAGGAGTATGGGAAACTGATTGAAACCTTGAATGAACAATATAGAAAACAAGCAGAATTCATGAAACACACTGAAAGAGACATCCAAGAAATAAAAATTCAATTCAAAGCATGCAAAACCATTTAAATGAAGCTGAGGATAGGATTTTGGACCTTGAGGACAAGATCGCAATTAGTGATCATGAAAGGATAGAACTTTTAAAAATAACAAAGCAGCATGAAATGACAACCCACAAGCTTCAAGATGATGCCAAGAGCAACAATATAAGATTAATAGGCATTAGTGAAGATGCTGGAGTCAATACAAATGACATATATAAAATATTCACAGAAATAATAGGAGAAAATTTCCCAAACCTGTGTTAAATATCTGCTATGCAGATAAGTGAGGCATGTAGAATACCAAACAGTCACAACCAACATAAATCTATGCCCAGACACATAATAATTAAGCTCTCAGACATACAAGATAAAAACAAAATACTAAAATCTGCTAGAAAAAAGACACAAGTCACCTATCAAGGAAAACCCATTAGAATCACAGAAGACTTTTCAGCACAAACCCTCAAGTCAAGACATACTTGGAGTGAGATATTCCAAGTCCTGAAAGAAAACAACTTTCAAGCCAGACTGATGTACCCGGCAAAACTTTCATTCAAATTTAATGGGTTAGAACAACTGAAGACATTCATGTCCACCAATCCAACCCTAGAAAGAGTATTGAAAGACATACTAGACAGAGATAAAAATGACCACAATGCCCAGAACAACAGAAAGAAACCACCAGGTGGGACAAGCAACTACATAAGGGGGAAAGCAAAGAACAAACACTTGGATCATAACATGGAAAAGTTGATCCAGTACATATCAGTTATATCCATAAATGTAAATGGCCTCAGTACAACTATCAAAAGAAATAGGTTGACAGAATGAATCAAGAAACAGGATCCCACAATGTGCTGTATAGAAGAAATACATGTGACCCAAAAGGAAACACATACATTGAAAGTCAAAGGATGGAAAACAGTACTGCATGCAACAGGAACCCAGAAAAAAGCAGGGGTAACTATTCTATTTGCAGACAATGTGAGCTTCAAACCTAAATTGATTAAAAGAGACAAAGAAGGTCACTACATACTCGTAAGTGGAAAAATCCAAGAGGAAGAACTAACAATCATAAATATATATGCATCAAACACAGGAGCACCCAACTATATAAGACAGATACTAATGGATATGAAAAACCAAATACACAAGAACACAATTATTACAGGGGAACTTAACAGTCCATTGTCAAAAAGAGATTGATCAACTAGACAAAAAATCAGGAAACAAATAATAGAACTGAATCATTCTGGTGAGCAATTGGGCTTAGTAGATATTTACAGAGTGTTTCACCCAACCACATCAGAATACACATTCTTCTCAGCTGCACGTGGGACATTCTCCAAAATAGACCATATATTATCCCATAAAACATTCTTAAGTAAATGTAAGCATATTGAATTATCCCATGCATAGTATCTGACCATAGCATACTGAAATTGGAAATTAATTGCAAAAGAAATTGCAAAACTGGCATAAATACACAAAAATTATATAACAAACTTTTGAACAACTAATGGGTCATATAAGAAATTAAAGAAGAAATAAAGCAATAACTACAATTCAATGAAAATGCAGAAACCACATACTGCAATCTGTGGGATTCAATGAAAGCGGTCTTAAGAGAGAAATATATAACAATAAATTGTCATATCAAGAAAACAGAATGAGCACAAATAGATAACCTAATGTTTCATCTCAAGGTTCTAGCAAAAGAAGAGCAAGTTAAACCAAAAACTCATAGAAGAGAGGAAATAATAAAGGTTAAAGCAGATATGAATGCAATTGAAACTAAAAAAAATACAAAGAAATAATGCATCAAAAAGCTGGTTTTTTGAGAGAATAAACAAAATTGACAAACCTCTAGCTAACCTTATAAAGAAAAAGAAAGAAAAAACCCAAATTCATGTAATAATGACTGAAAAAGGGGAAATTACTACAGATCCCATGGAAATTCAAAAGATCATAAACACCTACTTTGAAAATCTCTGCTCACATAGAATGGAAAACACAGAGGAAATGGACAGGTTTTTAGAAACATATGAATTACCAAAGCTCAACCAAGAAGATATAGCAATTTTAAATAACCCAATATCAGTTATTGAAACTTAAAATGTAATAAAAAACTTATCAACAAAGACAACAAATACAAGGCCAGGTATGAATGGATTCACAGCTGAATTCTACAAGAAATTTGGAGATGATTTGATGACAATACTCCTTAAACTCTTCAATAAAATTGAAAAGAAAGCAGTCCTCCCTAAATCATTCCTGGAGGCAAGTTTTAGTCTCATAACAAAACCAGAGAAAGACCCAAGTGAAAAGGAACACTATAGGCCAAACTCATTAATGAACACTGATGCAAAGATTCTCAAAAAACTACTGGCAAATAGAATGCAGCAAATCATCAAGAAGAGTATACATCATGACCAAGTGGGTTCATTCCAGGAATGCAGGGATGGTTTAACATACACAAATCAATAAATGTGATACATGATTATCAACAGAGCCAAAAACAAAAACCTCATGGTCATCTCAATAGATGCAGAAAAAGCTTTTGATAAAGTTCAACACATGTTCATGATAAAAACCCTATAGAAACTCAGAATACATGGTGTCTGCCTCAAACTTATAAAGGCCATCTATGACAAACCAACAGCCAAAATTACACTAAATGGACAAAAACTGAAAGCTTTCACTTTAAAATCAGGAACAAGACAATGGTGTTCACTATCATCACTCGTTTTCAATATAGTTCTGGAAAAACTATCCAGGGCAATCAGACAAGAGAGAGAAATAAAAGGAATAAAAGCAGGAAAGGAAGAAGTTAAATTATCACTATTTGCAGATGACACAATACTCTACATGGAAGACTCAAAAAACTCCTTTAAAAGACTACTAGAAGTAATAAAAAATTTTAGCAGTGTAGCTGGATACAAAGTCAGTGATCAAAAATCAATATCATTCCTGTAAAGAAACAAGAAACTCACTGAGAGAGGAATAATGGAAATATTGCCCTTCACAATAACATCTTAAAAAATGAAATACTTAGGAATCAACCCAACTAAGAATGTAAAAGACCTATATACGGAAAATTATACTAGGTTTAAAAGGCGATTGAAGAGGATATTAGAAAATGGAAGGATATTCCTTGCTTTTGGCTAGGAAGAACCAACATTGTGAAAATGGCCATACTCCCAAAACTGTTACACAGATTTAACACAATCCCAATCAAAATGTTATTGACATACATCGCAGATATAGAGAAAACACTCCTAAAATTCATTTGGAACCAGAAGAAACCTAGAATAGTGAATGCCATTCTGGGCAATAAAGACAAGGCAGGAGGCATCTCAATTCCTGACTTGAAACTGTACTACAAAGCCATAGTGATAAAATCAGCATGGTACTGGCAAAGACATAGACCTGAGGATCAATGGAACAGATTAGAAGATGCAAGTATAGGTACAAAGACACTCAGCCACCTGATATTAGACAAAGGGGCTAAACATGTTCACTGGAGGAAAGATAGCTTCTTTAATAAATGGCGTTGGAAAAATTGGCTCTCCCATGCAGAAGACTGAAAATAGATCCATGTCTATCACCATGCACAAAATTAAAGTCTACATGGATCAATGACCTAAACATTAAAACAGAAACACTAAATCTACTAGAAGATAAGTTAGGTAAAATTCCTGGAGACATAGGGGTAAACAGAGAATTCATGAACAAAACACAAACTGCATGGAAAATGCTTCAGAGAATTAACAACTGGGATCTCATACTATTGAAAAGTTTCTGACTTCAAAAGAAATCACCAACAGAGTGAAAAGAAAACCCACAGAATGGGAAAGAATTTTAGCCAGCAACCCCTCAGACAAAGGACTTATATCAAGAACATATAAAAAAATTGAAAAACATCAAGCCCCCAAATTTCAAGACCCTCTACAAAAATGGACATCTGAGATGAACACATGGTTCTCAGATGAAAATATACAAATGGCAAAAAAATTCATGAAGAAATGTTCACCATCACTGGTCATTTGAGAAATGCAAATTAAAACCACATTGAGATTTCATCTCTCTCCAGAAAGAATAGCTGCCATCAAGAAATCAACTGATAACCAATGTTTGTGAGGCTGTGGGGAAAACAGAACACTGCTCCACTGTTGATGAGAGTATAGACTGGTGTACCCACTATGGAACTCCATATGGAGAATTCTGAGAAGACTAGGATTGAAAGTTCCATTCAACCCACCTATCCGCCTCCTGGATATTTTCCCAGAAAAACCAAAAATGTCATATCACAGTGATATATATGCACCCATGTTCATAGCAGCACAGTTTGTAATAGCTAAATCTTGGAAGCAACTGAGATGCCCATCAACCGCAGAGTGGACGAAACAGATGTGGTATTTTTATACAATGGAATATTACTCAGCTATGAAAAAGGATGATCTTGGGACTTTCATAGGTAACTGGAGACAACTTGAGACTATCCTCATTAGTGAAATAAATAAGAATCATGTTTATAAATATCACATTGTTTCTCTAGGGTAAAAAGTTATAATAACTGTAGTAGTAATAAAACCCAAAATGTGTAATTGCTACTGTAAAAAGAGAGGAAAAGAAAGTGCTCTAAAGGATATAACTGCATGGTTAAGTGTGTAAGATGGATGACCATATTACTGTTTTTGTTAGATCATGGAGCAGAATTATTAACAGTCTCATTGTTTGAATGTCTACTTTGTATGCTTTAGTTTTGTAACTTGAATAGCTATTTCCAAGATGACAGAATGTAATTTATCAAGTAGTGATTTCTTAGTGTTTTGGTATTTTCTTTTTTTACTTTGGAATTCTGTATTGTTGCTACCCTTTTTTGTTTTGTTTTGTTTTGTTTTGTTTTCTCTTTAAACAGAATTTTTTTAAAAACCCAAATGGGTTAAGTATGTGTCTCATGTGATCAATAAATAATTAATAAAATACAGAAACACATTTAACTGTACTTAATTGTAATTTTAATAGAAAGCCTCTATTAAAATTACTCTGCAAAATTATATCCTAAAATGTGAAGTCTCATTTTCTGGTATGTACTATTTAAAGGTACATCTTCTTTTAGATTATATGATCACAAATTATTGCTAAGGTTGCTAGCACTTCCCACAAGACAACAAAGTGTGGTCAACAGATTAAGAGGGAAATTGTCAGAGAATGGATAGAACAAGAAATTAATCTAAATTATCATATTGAATATATTTTCCAGTGGAAACATGTATAACTAGCATTCTTTGTCTGTGCTTCCTTTTAGAATTATAAGTGCATGTGAGGCTTAAATAAAACAATAAGACCAATACAGGAAAAATACATTTCTGAAACACCTGTGCAAATTCCTCCAATGTATATTAATTTAATATTTTTGAAGTGTAGCAAAAACAACCTTCCTTATTACATGCTGCCAATTTTTCTGCACATGAATAACCATAACAGATTTTAAAGTTGCTCTGTATAGTTTTGTGTACATAGATAGAATGTAGATTGAAGCTTTATTAAATTATCAGTACAAAAATTTTGCCATCCCAAAATAATAGTTACTCTTAGAACAGAGATAAAATTTCACAATTACAGAAAAGATTTCTGAAAGAAGTAAGAGAGCTAGAGAAGTAAGAAAGCTAGAGTTCTTTGTATATTCCTCATAAGATCATATTTAAATAATTGTAAGTAGATGAATACAAAAATGAACACATACATTTTAAGTCAAAATGGGTAAAAAGTATTTCTGGTATTTGGAGACATAAGAATCTCATTAGGAAAAGAGATTTAGTTTGTTATATTTAGTCATTGTATGCGTAAAGAACAAAAGTTAGTAAAAAATAGATATGGTCTTTATAACTATGATTTTTGCTAGGTAAATCATACCTTGGATTTAAGTGAAAATATGAAATGTTGCTTTTCTTATATTTAATAAAATTTTTAGTCCATAATAATAATTTTTAGATAAATAGCTAGATGTCAACAATCTAAACCTGAATGTTAAATTCAAACTGTCTAATAACAGAAATTAAAGAAGTTAAATTCAAACTAACTTTGTAGTTTCAAAATGAATTTCTAAAGGGCAGTTATTCACATGGGTGAATAGGAGTCACACTGGACAATTCAAAGAAAGCCACTCTACTAAGAGAAAACTGACAGCATACAAGTTCCTGGTTTATGTTGTATTTAATTATATAAATAAATACTGCTTCATGGCTCATCAACTGAGGAATGGATGAAAAGAGATGTGGATGTTTACATAAAGGAGTACTACTCACATATACAAAGAAAGATAAACTTGAAACTTCTTTAGGTCAGTGGAGTCAACTCGAGCCCGTAGTGGTCATGACTGAAATTAATCAGACCAATATGTGTAAACACTATATTGTCTCACTCGTGTGCAAAACTGAACAAGTAAATAGGATGAAAATGTACAGCACATATTGTGAATTGAGAAGAAACTATTCAAAAGAAAAGCCAAACTGTGATGGGAAAAGAGGAAAAGAAGAAAGGGAAAAGGGAAAAATATATCTGTACATAGGTTAGTTAAGATAATTATATAGTGAGATTCTCTTAGCTTCCTGAAAAGAAAGTTACATGTTAATATAATTTGGACAAGATATCATGCCTATAGACTCTGAACAACAACTCCAAAGACAATACACAATGTATCAACTGTTGTAAGGGTCCACCCAACCTGTTTTGAAACTTGGTTCCATTGTTATGTTTATCTTATTTTTTCCTTCTTAAAAATAAGTGCCAAATTAATAGTTACTACAATATGTCAGTTCCCAGACAGGGCTTGATGCTGTTGATACTGTTAATGCTACATTATCCAGGCTGCCATAGCTGGTGTAATCAGTTGTTTACCCCTGTATGATAACACTGTGATTATCTGGAGTCATACTTGTCACTGTTTTCCAGTACCAGAGGACGGGGTCCTGAGCCAAATAAACAACTTCTCATCCCTAATGAATTGGGAAGGTAGAATTCTGGGACAACACAAGGCCCATGAGACAGCTACATGTAGAGCACATCACTAAGGAGCAGACATTTCCTAAAAAAGCTTAATACTACTGATAAAGCTATAAACCATAAGCAAGCATCAACACACACACAGACACACACACACACACACACACACACACAAACACACACACACATAAAAAAATAGAAAATGACAAGATGCAGAAGCAAAACCCAACACTTTCAGCCTGTGAAGAACAAATACAGGAGACAGAGATACAGTAAATGAGAAACCGACCACTTGAATTTTCTGAAATGGTTACAGCAAAAGTAAAATAAACAAGTGAATAATATGGAGAAAATCAGATCAGAATAATCTTTTAGGTTAAAAAAATGAGATGATCAAAATGAAGAACTTGTTCAGTGAATCTAGAGTGGACACATGAAAAAGAAAAAGGAGTTTAGGGAAATAATAGAAATCATGAATGCACTACATCAGAAAGACATGAAATCCACAAAACAGATTCAAACAGTTGTCCAGAAGATTGAAAAGTCAGTTCAAAATGTATGCAGCCAAATGAACTAAGGTAAGGAAAGAGTATCAGAGGCAGAAGCAAAGGACCATGAATTATCAATCCATCAGCTGCAACATGATGAAAAGAAGTATAGCGTAAGATTGGTTGGAGTCAATGAAAGAAAGAGACAGCAATGGAGAATGGAGGGGGAAGAAATAAAAACAAAAAAAAATGAGAAAAGGAGTAAACAACAGAAACAAAACTTTTGTAAAAAAGTCTAAGAGTGGTTGAATGGTGGATAAAGGAATGGAAAAAAAAGAATAAGGATATATGAGGTACAAAGACAAATACCCTATGAAGAATGTGACCATTATATATATCTAAAATGTACCAGTAAATTTAATTGATTAAAAAATTAATTGCTGTAAAAATACAGTACAAAATTTGTAAACCACCCATATATGATGCTATAAGGATAATATTTAGATGATGATGCATCACATATATCATAATGGTTCTATGAAATTATATTGCCTAGTGATATCACAGCCACATTAGTCTATGGAAATTTTGTGTATAATGCACACACAGCAATGGAATCATTGAATGACACATTAATCAGAATATTTCACTATCATTGAGTGACACATGAGGCATAATATGTATACAGCTATATATATGCAATATGTATATTATATACAGATATATATATATATATACAGCTCTCTATATACACACAGTTATATATATATGCATATGTATATATATTTATATATATATTTTAAACTAGAAGTCCTATAAGTGCATAACTTTTCTTTGCAATTGTGCTACTCTAGTGAAAATTTGATAATGATGTTTGAAAATGATACACATGTATATAATTAATGTAATTGAATTCTATCTCTGAAAATATTTTTACCTTATATTATTGGTGGTTAAATCCAGTAAAACTTCTGTTCCATCTACTCAAATACAGCCTCTCAGAAAAATATATTATTTCTTTAGTTCTACTGATTCTTTATCTGTAAAACACTTTTGGAATTTAACCTTTAAGTTCACATATAAACTCTGTTGAAACAAAAATCATAATAGGATATCCACTACCCTTTGACTTAGTAGATGATTATGTGCATAAATAAATTTTGATCTGCAAGTAGCATTCACTAAAATTCATTTTTTCTTATACCTAGATAACACCAAAATCAAAAGTATGATTTACTTTTCCATCTAAAGTTACTTAAGCTGCTGTCAACTTTGATGTTGGACTTTTGGGTCTGTGGAAGTTACCTAAAAAATCCTTAGGTTTTCTAGCTATGATATTGAAACATATGCAAACATGCACATACATATATTACATATTACTGATATCAACACTTGTAGAAAGAAAAGCTGCAATTTTTCTAAACAGCTGGTCTATTTTGAGTCAGAACCACAGAGGACCTTTAGGGTGTCCTCCTTTTGCCCTTTCTTTGGTTTCTCATATGTTTGTGATTAAGTGTGCATTCTATCTTAACAACCATAATGATTATGTTTCACCACAGATGTGAGTAGGTATATTAAATATTAAATGCATATTATTGATTTTACTAGTTGTCTTTAACATGTGACTACCCTTTTTATGCTTGAGAAGATGAGTTGTCATATTCTATGTCATATTACTAATTCCTAGCCCTCTATCTAGTATTAGGAAAAATAAAATTATTTGCCCTATTTGCCTATAAAAAACTGTCAGAGTTTGGTAGATCAAATGGTATGACTACAACATAGACTAAAAACATAAGTTTAGTAAGCAGATGAGTCTTTTTTGCACGTGAAAAAGTAGTTGCCATTGAAAAATGAATTTTGATCAAACTACCTATTTTGACCCGATTTCGCTATGTGGAACATAGCAGGTTTATTTCGGTCTGGTCAGTACTCTGTGCTTTGGAAGTCGGTTGAATGAATTGCTCATACGTGATTTGTCTAGCACACAGGAGAATGGTGTGAGCTTAATAGGAATCATTAGTTCGTGTTCTGCCCCCCACCCTCAGGCTTGTTAATGTGGTACACCGTGTAACTGCAATTGAAATGAGAATTCAAGGGCAGAATCCAGTGGGCTGCATGGAACACTCAGGGTTGTAGCAGGTCTATGCACCGTTCTGTCTGTCGCCTGGATTTGTCAGTTGACTCTTTTGCATTTCAAGTCTCGTTATGGTCCTCTCATATTTATCTCTTTATTTTTATTTGTCTGGATTTTTGTTACTTACTCCTCTCACTCTTTGCTTGAAAGCTGTTTTTCACACTAAAAATATATGTTCCTATTTTCAATACAGCATCTGTGTCCTGGGAAGACATTTGTAGTCAGGGTACCTATTTAATCGGAATGTTTTTATGTTACCCTTACCAGTAGACATTTTTTTCTAGATGTTCACAATTCAACATCTGGACTTACTCTTATCAGAAATCTAATATTTCTAAAGTGTGATTTTGCTAAATATGGTATTATTTGCTGTAGCAAATTTCTAACAACTTTTTTTAGTTTTTAACATATCATTTAAAAAGTCCCTTTAAATGATAAGATATCCTGCTAATGTAATATCTGAAAAATACGGACCCCAAACCTGAAATAGTTTTGCATATATACTTATAATGTTAATTTGGTATTATACAATATGGTCAATTAGTGTTGTGCAGCATATTTCAAAGCTGACAAAACATACACTACTGGATTACATTTTCAATGTTTCAATAGGAAAAGATAATCAGAAAAATAAATACTAGTTCATAAAGTACGTAGCTAAACAATTATCACCAGTGTTGGTTGCCCAATACTATGTATTGCAGAAGCATCATGTTCTTTAAGTGCCAGTTATGAGGAAAACTGAGCCGAACCACCATGGGTAAAAGCTGCAATGTTCAAGGCACCCGTGGCCATCCTACTAGTCATGACCATGTGATTCAATTCACTTTTCTGGTATGAGAATAAAACTGCAACTTGTGGAAATGTTCTCATCCTAAGGTCTAGATGAGTAGAATTGTTTTATATGTTATTTCTTTATCTATTGAATTATAAGAATATGACTCTACTCAAGCAGCTTAAAACATGAGACTCCTAAATAGAGGACAAATCCAAAATTGTTGAAAAACTGCCAAAAATCTGAGCATCCTGTAAAACTCAATGTGCTTGAGCTCTCCATATTAAGTAATTCTTTCTGAAGAACCTAAGGACACTTAAATATTGTAATGCATTTTTAATTTGCTATTTTCTTATAGTCAAAGTTACCTTAATTAATCTAAACATGCACATGCAACACACATACATTTTATATTGATATTTACTGCATACACTCCCAAAGTTCATTTGTTCACATTAAAAGTGTTACTGAAGTACAATACTGACTGTCTGCCCCTTCTTCCTGGCATTCTTTTTCATCAAGAAGTTAGTTTCTCACAGTTTTGAGCATCCTCTCTAAAACATGCAGTGACTATCCCTAATGTAAATCCACGTCTGTAAACTCTACATCTGCTGTTGCATCTTGTATGATTCCAGTGATAGTTCAGTTGTTTTGAACAACTGATAGTATTTTTTCCACAAGAAATGATAGAAAATCAAATAATTGGTTCTAAGGCCTCAGAATTACAATTATAAATTCAGTTTTATGGGACTTCAACAAATTTTGCAATTTTTAAAACTATTTCACACTTTTCCTCTTTTCTGCTGGTATCACTATGTTTCTCAGTTTGGTGCTATGGTTATGACATTTTGTGAAAGTAAAGCACAACAAAAGCACAGTGAGGAATATTTTCATGCACTAACACAAGCACTATATTTTTTTCCGGGCAAACTGGCCAGAAGACAAAAGTGTCAGCCCTTCATGTGTGTGACAAGATTCTTCAAGTTGGATTTTCAGTTCAACGATCATAAACAGATTTTTGTGTTTTACCTTTGCTTTTTAAGAGGTGGGAAGTTTGAGTTTGGAGCTGTTCAACAACTGATATGTCACTGTACACTCTTTCCAGGCTGAATCTTCTTCCATCAACTGCTTCTCATGAAAAATTGAAATCTATTCTTTGGAGAAATGTATCTTGTTGCTATTTTACATTTTCAATATCTTCAATAGTATTCATTTGACTTTAGCAGACCAGCCATCCTAAATCAAGATAAATATGCAAGTATAACTTTTGCAACCATGATTAACCATCTACTGTATGCCAGGGACTCCTCAAAAGTGCTGGTGAGATATCAGTGAGTAAGTTCCTAGTCTCAAAGAAGTTACATTTTAAAGTAGTTTTTATTTAGTAGTACAAAATAATTTTTCTTTGAGGGTGACAATCATTGACCACATATCATAAATAATCTTACTCATTCATGTCTGGTTTAGTCCAGGGATCCAACATAAATTGATGTTTTCCCAGCATGAACTAGTAGTTGCCAGTTATATAGGAAGGCAATGATTACTGTTTTTGTGGAGACCAAAATACTGGGAAAAGGAAAAATATAAGTCAATTCTAGTTTACTGAAACAAATATGAGAAAAGTATGTTAGAAAATTCTCTATCTGTTTATGTAAAGGGATTATCTTTCCAAATAACCAGAAAGAAGAAACTGTCTAATTGAAGTATAATTGTGTGTATTAGATAATTCAAAGGTAAAGAACAGGTAAAGATATGTGCAGAAGGGAATACAATTTCAAATTCGATAAAGTGTCACTGTATAGCTGAAATACGGCCCTTTATCTGCGCAGTGGGAGTTAGTGGGGATTAGAAAGGGAACAATATAATCAAGAATCTTAAAGGGAGTTAACTTTCATGCAAGCCGGCAACCAGTCCAAAGCAGAGTGAGAATAAAAACAAGGAGACCCTTGATAATTTACTGCAATGTATGAGGCAGAGATAGATGCAGGTCTAAAGTACAGCGATAGCAGAAGGCAGAGAATGCAAACAGAAATAAGAAATATTGATCCAGAACTTTCTAAGACAGAACAGTCTTTAGATACTAACATAGGACTCAAAATAAGACGATGTTATCTTAAAAACATAATGTTTTATTTAATTTCCCTGAGTCTGTGTATATGTGTGTGTGTGTGTGTGTGTGTGTGTATTCCTATCACTTATTTATTGAAGTTAAATTGTTTAAAAAATAAGATAATATTAAAATCTGCTTTGGAAGTTTCAAATGTTTTTTGAAGAGGGCAGAATTGTTTATGTAAATCTTGGTATTATTCAAACAGCACAGACAGCAAATACATTGTGAGTACTGTGAAAATGGAAACCATGGAGTAAGAATCATTATGATAAGTGACATCAAAGGACAGGAAATATGTTATTGCTTCTCTGATATGTCCAAAACCAAACTGTGGAGAAAATTAAAACTGCCATCACTGATGGATAAAGCAAATATCCTGCCCACAGACCTGTCTAGCCTAGCATTTACTGTTTGTGCACCGAGAAAAAAATCATGAGCTTTTAATTTCATCTACCACTCACTTTTTGGCAAAGGCTAAATTGCTATTTGCTCACTCATTCATTCATTCATTCATTCATTTCTACCATAAAATGTATGAATGATTTTTCTGTAGCAATCAGAAAGTGCAAGAGATTCTTTACTGTTCTGTGATCAGCAGCGTGTACCACTTTATGACTGAATACTACTGTGGGATATTAAGTTGTCACCCTACCCAAAGGACAAGCAGCTATAAAAATAAGCACATGATTTACAGTTGGTTTCTCTGTAAAGGGCAGAGCGTGTGGCTGTGATGATCTGAACTGTAGCCTCAAGAGCTCTAATCCAATTCCAGAGATTGCACAGA
Organism: Dolichotis patagonum; assembly: GCA_004027295.1. Taxonomy (NCBI): domain Eukaryota; kingdom Metazoa; phylum Chordata; class Mammalia; order Rodentia; family Caviidae; genus Dolichotis; species Dolichotis patagonum. Next base: position 37,476 of record PVJX010005547.1, on the reverse strand, counting down.
TGTACTGCAGCTTTCTTCTTTCATGTGTGGATATGCTATACAGGGTTTTTTTGAGCTCCATTATATGATTTACTTTCCCAAAGGTCATGAGACAAAGAAGTAGCAACTAAGGGGTTAGTATGGGAAGGACACCATATTATGAATTTGGCTGTGTTCATGTAATGGACTATATCACCATGTGTCAGCATTTATACTCCTAAGGAGGCATAATATACAGATTGCTTTTACAGAAAAGGACATTAAAAAGTCTTATATAAGGAACTTATTCTATTTTAGTTGTCTCTCTCAGAATCCATTTCTCTTATAGTTAAATTGTTCCAAATGTACCAGAAAACACACTTATTTAGTAAAATATTTAAGAAAAATAAAAAAACAAAACTCAGAGAAATGATTGGTGGATATATTAAATAAAAATTATTAATATTCTTGAAAGTAAATATTAAACACATGTTTCATTAAACATCATGAGAACACTATCTCCAAGAAAATCCAACTTATTTTAAAGGCCAATATTATCTTCTAATAACAGCAGCTTTGAAATACTCAATTTTATAGATTCAGGAAAATAGTGAGTGGTTCTCTCTCTGTCTCTGTGTCTCTCTGCATCTCTGTCTCTGTCTCTGTCTCTCTCTCTCTCTGTAAATTATCATTTTTCCAAATAAATTAGGCTGACCAATTTCTTTAAATGCAATATTAGAGTTGCCTAATTTAAAAATAAAGCCAAATATATATATTTCCTCTAATCATATAGTTATGCTACACTAGATAATTTTATATAAGTATGCAGATATGTATGTGACAGCATTTAAAGCAACTGCATGATAAGCACTTCAAAAAGAATCAACAAATAGGATCTCATCTCATTAAAAGTTTGTGCACATCCAAAGATTTCACCAACAGAGTGAAAAGGTAACTCAAGATTGGGAAAAGATTTTTGCCAACTGTCATTCTGACAAAGAACTTCTATTTACAATGTGTAAAGAATTTAAAAACAATCACCCCCTCCATATTCAAAGACCCAGTTCAAAAAAGGACATCTGAGATGAATACAAAAATCTCAGATGAAAAAATACGAATGGCAAACAACATATGAAAATGTATTCAACATCATTGGTCATTCAAGAAATGCAAATTAAAACAACACTGAGATACCATCTCACTCCAGAAGGAATGACAAATATCAAGAAATCAATGAATAACAAATATTGGAGGGGTTGTGGGAAAAAGGAAACCTTCCATATTTTTTGTGAGAGTATAGACTGATAAAGCCACTGTGAAAATCAGTGTGGAGATTCCTCAAAAATCTAGGATAAGAGATCTCATTTGATCCAGCTCATCCCCTTCCGGGTATTTTCCTAGAAGAGTTGAAAACATCACACCACAATGATACATGTGCACTCATGTTTATAGTTGTACAATTTGTAATAGCCAGATCTTAGAAAGAACCCTAATACCCACCAACTGAGGAATGGACAAAAAAGATGTGGTATTTTTATACAATGAAATAATAGCTCTAAAGAAGGATAAACTGAACTTTTATAGTTAAATGGTTGCAATTAGAGACCATATTCATAGGTGAAATAAATCAGACTCACATGTGTAAATGCCATATTGTCTGGCCAGTATAAGAAACTGAAAGAGTAAATAAGATCCAAAAGTTAAAATAGACATAGTGAAAGGGAAAGAAATTGCTAAAAGAGAAATCATATTGTTTGATCAACTTTTCATGCCTGTATATGGTGACCTGAACAACTATTTTGAAGATAACAATATGCAATATAACAGCTAGTGTTAAATTCTTATCACCTTGTTTTGAAATCCTGTATCATTATTGTTTTTTGTTGTTGTTGTCATTTGACTTTTATCTTGTTGGTTGTTTGATTCATTGCTTTTTTAAAATTTTCTGTGTTTTTTTCTCTTTTAAATAAAAAGTAATGCATAATGTACAAATTTATTTGTTGACAAATCAAGATCGAATTCATGTATTTTCTGAGTAGAATTAGCAAACCATATTTAAAAAACCATTATGGAAATCTCATTTCTTGATTCAAAATTCTCATTATATTGTGGTGTCGAATCTGCCTCTATCCTGTCCCAGCACCCAGCTCTATGTTCTTCCCAGCGTGACTATATTCCGTGGCAAGAACATATCCACCTGCCCCATGGCAACTTTTTTGATTTGCTCACCCTGAGGCTTAGAGACTGATTCTACTCTCTAAGTTTTCAGTACAGTTGAGTTTCCATAATTCAGGTGTATGTCTAACTATAAATTCTGGACAAATATCTCTTGTACTTAAATTCTACATGTTACCATGCTGTTTCCATCACAGAAATAATTCGATCTGTATTTCTTTCTTTCCTTCTTTATTGTCTAACTCATCTTCCAAGACTTCATAAATATATAAAGGAAAATATTTTCTCATATAATGATGACATATGTAAGTGTCTGATATAAAAACCTTTTTAGTTTGAAGTATCTATTAAAATTGGCTCCCATTTCAACATTTTTTTTATCAAGGAAGACATGGCAATCACTTTACTTGTACCTAGAGTTCATATCCTCATGTTTGTCATTGGAGGAATCTATTTGTGTTCATCCATTTTTTTATATTACTTATATTCAGTGTAATTATTAATGTATAAATACAAGTTTAAATTATAACTACACAATAAATTACCACTTTTATCTGTTTCATACATTAGGATTTGAAGCATGTTTTTCTTTTTCTGTGCTGCTAGAATTAGATGTATAGTGGTGGTTTTAAATATAGGATAACTTACTAAATGCAGTATATGGGGAAGATTAATCAGCCACAATTCAAATTTGTTCTCTGAAATAGCATAACACCAGAATCAAGTTGGCCAGATCCTACTCTATTTAGACAGAAGGAGGATAAGCCCCAGTTCCAGAGAAAGTTGATGGACAAGGACAGAAGACAGGGTAGGACCTTCAATGCATAGGTTGGTAATGGGTACATATCATAAGAGGATTTATCAAAGATTAAAATGTCAGTGAACAAGAGCATTGACAAGTATAAACAGGTAAAAATAAAATAAGAAATTAGTTGACTTAAACATACTGCTCATACTGAACTGACTTACATGAAGTACTGTGGCCTAGGAAACTTCTCATATTTCCAAATATTCAAATGAGTAAGTGTAGTGGTTGCTTGTGTCAACTTGAGATATTTAGAAGCCTAACTAAATGGATTTAGCAACTTTACACCCTAGGGTGTAGAAGACCTACCCTGGGGTGGCTCATCACTTGGAGATATATAAGGAAAGAAGCAAAGACAAATGCATTCCATTCTTTGCAGAAGCTCCAGTCTTCACCTTTGGTTGGACCTTGTCTCCTGGTTTCCAGCATAGACTCTTCAGCTTTCTGACACAGACTCTTCAGCCTTCCATCGTAGAGCCTTCAGCCTTCTGTCCCAGACCCATCAGCCTGCTGGTGTGGACTTGCACAAAACACTAGGGTAAACTCCAGACCTTGGATTAAATCCTTCGGCCTCCAGTGTGTAGACAGACGCCCTCTACATGCTTCCTCATCCAACTCTGTGGCTGACCGTTGTAAGCCAATCTTGTCATTTCTTATACATTTGTATATCTCATGTTATATCTGTTTTCTCTAGTAAAACTCTGATTAATACAGTAAAAAATAAGGCAGTTCATCTCCAAAATAATTACTGCAGGATTTCCAAGAGAATTACCTAATTGTTTGAGACAGATTTGTTTGGTTTCATTACAGCCAAAATGAAAATGGTTCAGGAGTCTTTTACATTTTCATTTCAATTACTGAAACAAACCTTTAAAATCTTTTTTTTATAAAAAGGAATAAAATTTTACTATGTCTTAACTAGTTTAAAAGATTGTTACCTTATCTCTATTCTCTACTCTAAATGATTCTCTTCTTCATCTAACTTTATGTAAGTTTCTAAATATTTAGGTTAGTTTAATATTTCTAATAGTGATAGACATTGTATTTCAGCTTATTCATTATTCATTCATTTGATCATTCAACCTATTGTTTCACATGAAACTGTAATGAAATAATCTGTAAACTTGTGCACGAGGAATTTAAGGATCAATAGCAAACTGACACATAAGTCCAAAGGACTTTTGTAAAAAGAATGTCTCTCCATCTGACCAGGGAAGTCCCACTTTGTTCCACTGCATGTGCAAACACATCAGGATATATAGTAATGTGTTTCTTAACAATAAGAAAATTTCTGAACATATATTTTTGGGCAATTTTGTCATTTATCTAACATCAGCACTAACACAAGCCAAATCAACTACAATGTCAATAAGCAATAAAATATTAGGAACGTCATCATATATGTTGTAGTTATTGATATGTTTCTGTATAGCAGTTGACTTCCTTCTTAGGTCATTGCTTATAATATATAAAAATGCATCAAAGTCAATTAATTTGAATTCAAGTATTGAGGAGTTCTCTCTGAGGTGCACTAGTATAAAAAAGAAGAATTAAAAGGATGTACAGAACTGGGAAAGCATGATACCAGACAAGACAGGAAAATGTCTTGTTTAATCATTTTATCAGTGTTTACAGCAGATGTATTCACAGGATCAAGTTCCTGACAAGATAGACAGAAAATGCTACCAAATATTTATCAATTTGGCAATCTGTCAGGGTCCTTTTTTATTCAGTGTAGTAGAGTGCATTGCTGTTCACCTATACTTGATGACATCTTGAGTAAGGTTATAAACTGCTGCTTTGTGAAAATGAAGAATAAGGATGTGATTGACTTACAAGCAATATATGTATATTTGTGTGTGTTCACCTGTGTGTATCATACAATACATACCTAAGCAGCACAGATGTGCATCAGTAGCATTCACAAGTCTTAGCAATCAGTGAAATATGAGGCTTTACAAGCTTCTCTATTGCTCTACAATACTGACAAATAATATTTGAGACAAAAATTGTTTTGTGACCGTGATCCCCGCTTAACCCTGATGTGGAAAATTGTGTAACAGTGAGAGACATAAATCTTTGTTATTATAAATCCTTTCAATTCTTTATAACTTACTATGTACTTCTTCACTTCAGGGTTGACTAGTCTATCCTTATTCATACAGCCAGCCATGTCATATCTTCAATAGTTTCGCTAATTTTGGTTAAGGGACATTTCAGATTTATCTGTCAGAATTTGTAAGGGGAGCTACTAGACTGTAAATTTGACTTAATTCAACATAAGTTTTAATTCTACTGTTTCAAGCACTCAGTAGATGCAGAAAGCTATGTTACAGGACTCCACACCGACAGAGTGCTTGCACTGTCACAGAAACGTGTGTCAAGGAACAGAAAGTCAGATTGTGAGTGATTTACACCATTTTCTTTTGCTTCTGTCATGATTCCAACCCATATGGATTCATTTATCTCCTTTCTCCTGGGGTAGTTAAACTTAATCAAGGGCAGAGATTCAGTTCTCTAAAGCATCTTAAATCTCGTTGGCTGCCTCTGAATTTTTATTTCTTTTTATCTAAAAGCAATTCCAGTTGTCACTGAGTCATTTTACACCACGCTAATGGCCAGACCCTCTGGAATTCACTAATGCTGTTACACACCAATCAATAACAATTAACTGCCATCGCTTCAACTTGATCTTCTCCTGGTTCCAGAATTAGCAGCCTGACACCCTTGATTTAATTGAGAAATTCAGTGATTTCTGAAGCTTCTCAGCCCAAATTGATGTAGACTTTAAAAATGATATCCTGATACTCATCCATGAATCTCAGCCACCTGGAGATAGCTTCTGTTAAACAAGTTTAGTAGAATACACAAGGTCAATCAGCATCAGTATCTGACTTTCTTCCGTTCTCAATTTTCTTGACTGTCTCCTTCAAAAATATTGAGAGTCCTGGTTGCCCTGAGAATGAAGCATATATTAAGGTTTAAATGATTAATCTTCCTCTTGTCCCAAATTTAAAGACTATCTTTGCTTACTTTTCTGCAGAATACTTCACTTCAATAAATATAATTTCATTATTTATCAATTGAAATATATTTTGATAGAAGTTTTCATTCTGCATGGATCTCTATTCGGAAACTATTTACTTTTATACTCAATTTAAAACTCATACTTCATGACACTTTCCCAGATTTTTCATACCAAATTTACTGTTTCCTTCAGGGGTTTCATATAATGTTTTTTCTTATGCTGTATCCATCCATTTATTCAACAAGTATTTATTAAAAGCCTGCTATGTGTTGAGCACTGATTAGGTATTTACAAAATATTATCCAATAAATCAGAACAATAAATCAATCTCCTTTAGACTGTAATGGAATTTAAATTATTCTTACCAATTCATTATCTGGTTCCTAAGTTCAGGTGGTAACATTCTATTTTTGTTCTTTCTGGTTTTAGGTCCCCAGAACATCATTTTAGACATAATTTGTTATTGAAAAATATGTGAAACAGACTTTAATATAGGTTAACATTCTGCATTTTCAAAGTTTCATTGTTTTTTCCTTTTAGTAGGTTTCAAAATTGTTTCAAGTGTATGGGCTCTTTCAGACTTCCACTGGTCATTTTGGTTTTCTAATTTGATTTCTCTGTCTAAATTTTTCTGTCCATTGTCTTCTATACCTCTGAAGATATGCCAAGGAGTCATCAGTCAAGGACAGATGCTTTCTTTTGTGGCTTTGTTGTGTCACTACTGAAGTCTATATTGTCCAATATAAAAACTGTCCTACTCTCCAAGGAAAAGCATTTTCTGATAGGGAGAAAAACACTGTCTTCTAACCAACTGACTGATTCTGATAAATGACTATTCAGAACTCATTTACTTGTTGAGTTTGCCTTATTACAAGTCACAGATGAATAAACAACCTTTTCAGACCTTTAAAATATGATTCTAGTTTGTACTACATTGAAATATCATTTGTGTACAGCCGCCTTTGCCAAACTATTTCAGAAAAACTTTTAAATTACATATGTATTTTAACAGTAACAGTATAAAAATTTAAAAATTTGTGTTCAAAAATAACTTTCAGAGATTACACATTCCTTCCTTTCCTTCCTTCCCTTCATTTTTTGTAAATAGTCATTCACTGAAGCTTTATTTACTCTATTTGTGACTGTCACAGAAGATGTTGGAGTGCTGTGTGCATGCAGTGCTTTAGTTGACCAAATATGCCTTACCTTTATAACGCATTTTACATTCAATATCCTCTGATTTTTTTCCATCTGTCAAAACCCAGAAAGTTTTCATAGGTTGTACTAAATGAAATTAAAAATATGTTACAGTTATGCTTCATAGGATGTGTTAATGTTCTCAGTTGTGGTTAAATCCCAACTTCGATGATGCGGTTTTCAAATAGAATATGACTAAGATACCTAGTCACTTTCCAAAGAGTTAGAGATTATTTGAGAGAACTCAACATCTTTTCTTCTTATGAAATTATATGTCTAACAGTAGCAGAAAAAAAGATTTAATGTTTGTGTATATAGTTATAGTTATAGTTATAGTTATAGTTATAGTTATAGTTATAGTTATAGTTATAGTTATAGTTATAGTTATATAACTAAGCTAAAATCCACAAAGATCAAAGACACAAGAATCGAACTTTATGCAGTCATATCAGTCTATGAATCTATCTATTATGAGTACTAACCATTTCAGGATGCACACATTTTCCAGCTTTCTCCTTTACTCATTAACTAAGTTAACATTTTAAAACTTTTAAATATATACACTTTTTAGTTAATTTGGACAAAAGCATTGCATTTCTCTCTTCTGTACCCCAGAACACCTCTGCTTCTTATGCTATCAGTGTGTTTGTAGAGTATGCCCTCAGGGGTCTTACTGCGATTAGAGTGCTGGGATATAACAGTACTTGCATTTGAGAAACTCCACAGCAGGAAAACAAGTTAACTGGTTGAAATGTGAAAAGATTAACCAACAAATTAGATTTTATGTTTTAAGCATAGTGTTTATCCTATAGAGTGAGCCTTCTCAAAGCTTTTATAGGTCAGCTTCAGGCCTGGTAACAAACTCATCCTTGATTTATTGTTTCCAAGAAGAGAAGACCACATATATTCAGAATACTATAAGAATCAACGGATAGCCTTCCCTATTCTCCCTCTTATCTGCAGTATAAATATGTATTGCTAAAACAACCAATTTGCAGAGAATTTTTCTGTTTGTAAGCTACAGCTCTTTTGGAAAAATGAATAAAATAGTTACAGATAGCTTGGGTGGCAGAGGTCAGAGAGTTGTCCTTGCAATTGCATTTCATAATGAATTTTAAAGAAAAATATGGGCAATGTAAAATCTACATCCTAGAAATTTTTTACCTCACCTAAATCTTTTAGAAATCATGCCAAAGAGAATCACAAATGGAAAGAGGAAGGAAATGGAAATCTACTGAGCTTATCTCGGAGACCAGATGCCAGAGAAACAGTGAAAGTGCATGCTTTTTAAACAGATGACCTAACTTTCCATTGTATAGTCACCATCACTGAATTCTAACTTCTACTGAAAGTACATTTAATGATGATTCCTTTGTGCTGTACATCTTTTATCTCATTTCCTCCTTCCATTCTGATAGTTGATAGTAAAATCTCAGTATTAAGAATCAGAAAATTTGCAGCTCTAAAGTTAAAAAAGTATTCCCAGTAACCCAGAAACTATGATTTAACAACATGACTATTATTCACTTTCTAATCTTGAGCCCAAAGATTAATCTCCTGTTTCTCAAATACATAGCACTATGTTCATCTTATGTTCATAAGAAATGTTTTGCATTTTGAGATATTCCTCTTTCCACAATTTTCATACTAAGTTCAGTCGCAGTGTTCTATTACCCAAAACCTTGGGAATATTGAAGAAAATGCTATGAACAAATGTATTTCTATAGAGCACATTGTATTATATATTAATGAGACACTAGTATTGCCCAGAATATCATTTTATGTCAATAAAGTTCATTTTTTATTATTCTAGCTTACTAAAGCTTAGTGAAATCAGAAAGGTTGATGCCTTCAACCCTGCTGTACTCTTTACAGATATGAAGGATATTCAGAGTATTGTATGTTCCGTATGAATTTTAGGATTTTCTTTTCTGTAAACTTTGTCACAGAGATGTTGATAGTTATTACACTGATCATTTAGGTTATTTTGGATATTGTGAACATTTAACAGCAGTTAACAATGGTGAATAATCCAGTCAATGAATGTGAGACACATTTTCATTTGTTTTATGTCTTCTTTAATTTATTTTGAGAATACATTCAGTATAAGTCTTACCATATTCAGTATAAGGTGGATCATTCAGTATAAGTTTCTCTGGCTCTATTTTTAATTTCTGTTGAAGTAGCTCCATGCCGTTTTTTTAAATAGCTTCAGCAATTTACATTCTTACTAACACTGTGTTAGGAATATTTTTACCACATTCTTATTAGCATTTGTTACCTTTTGTCTTGTTGATTTTACCCATTTTAGGTGAGGGACATATTTCATTGTGATTTGATCTACAGTACTGTGATGACCAGTGACAAGGTTTTTCATATATATGTTCATATATATATATATATATATTCATATATATATTCATATATATAAAATATATATTTATATACATATCTACACATTTATATATGTGTATATATATATACATATATTTAATGTGTGTATATCTTCTTTGGATATATGCCTATTCAAAAATTTTCCCTACTTAAAATCAAATTATTGATAGTATTATTAGTTTGTTCTTGAGAAGTTTTAGTATTTTATATATTCTAGCACTGACTCATTGTCAGATGGTTTTCCTATTCTGTAAGCTGTTTCTTCATTTTATTGATTGTATTCTTTGCTTGTGAAGATACTTTAGATTGATATAATTTCATTTATATGATTTTGTTGTTGATAGCTGTCATTTGAGATCTTCCGCCATAAATACCTAACCAGACTAATTTTGTGACCACCTCCTCTATGTCTTCTTTAAGTAGTTTCTGTTTAGATCATCCACTTAAGATTTGGATCCATTTTGAACTAACTTTACATTTGGTAGTATTGGTTTTCTCTCCAATTTTCCCAGCACAATTTATCAAAGAAATCATTATTTTTCACAATGTGTGTTCTTGTTATCTTAGTGAAAAGCCAGTCACAGTAAAACTACAGTTTCATTTTTGGGCTCTGTGTTAGGATTCATTGGTCTGTTTTTAATTCCTGCATCTTTTGGCTGTGGTTATTATATTTTATGTACAGCTTGAAGTCAGTGCAATGCCACCTGCTTTGTTCTTCTTGCTCAAAATATCCTTAAACATTCAAGATCTTTTATGTTCTCGTGCAAATCCTAGGTCTTTTTTTCCCAAAGTTCTATGAAAAACATCATGTATTTTTGTAGGGATTGCATGAAATCTATAGGTTTCTTTAATAGTATGGTTATTTTAACAATGTTTCATCTAGTCGGCAAGCATAAATATAAATACCATTTGTTAGTGCCCAATTCATATTTCATCAATGCTTTATAATTCCCAATACAGATAATTTTCACCTCCTTTGTTAAACTTACTATAGATTTATTTGCTGTTTTGAATGGGATTGTCTTGTTGATTTCTTTTACAAACATATAGTTCAGTAATATTACATAGAAAAGCTATGTACATATATTGTGCACTGAATTTGTGTCTTGCTAAATTTGCTTATTGGTGATAACAGTCATTTAAGTTTTTCTTTACCTAAGATCATGTCATCTGCAAGTAGTTGAGCTTCTTTTCCAGTTGAAATGCCCTTTATTTCATTCTCTTACCTAAATTGCTCTGGGTAGCACTTCCTGCACCATGATGAAGAAAAAGCATGTGAATTGGCATCCTTATTCTGTTTCTCATTTTTTTACTATTAAAAATGATATTAGCTATGGTTGCAATGATTTCTTTCAATTCTTAGTTTGTTGAGTTTTTTTTTTATCATGAATGACTGCTGGTTTCTACCAAATGCATTTTATAAAGTAAATTATCGTAATTTTTTGGAAAAACTGGAAAAATTGAACATATTTGGGGGAAATGTACACTTCTGGTTAAAGATTTTAGGGCTCTAATAAAAAAATATAATGAACTTTCTTCAAAAATACATTTACATGGAGCTAAAGATGGCGGACCTTGTAGATGAGCTCAAAACTGAAATGTTAATTCAAGTAAAGCAAGGTATAAGTAGATTAACAAAACAAATGCCAAGCACAGTTCAAGAAGACACAGATGGAAGAAAGGAGGAACACAAAAAAAGGAAATAAACATTAAATGAAGATTATAAGGAAAACCTAGAATATATGAAGCAGATTCAAAGAGATTACCAGGAAATTAAAAACTCCATTGAAAGCTGGCAAAACTGCTAGAAAAAAACTAAGAATAGATTATCAAAACTTGAAGACAAGTTTGCACTGTGTGATCATGAAAGGAAAGATCTCTTAAAATTAACAAGGAAACAGGCAGTAACAATACAAAGGCTAGAAGACGACAAGAAGATCTATAATTTAAGAATAAAACATGCGAATGAAGAAGCAGAAGTCAAAACAAAGGAATTACAAAGGAGTTACACAGAAATAAGGAAGGAAATCTTCCCAATTATAGGAAAAGGAAATGATATCCAGATGTAGGAGGCATACAGAACTCCAGCCACCTGCAACCAAAACAGAGCTATATCCAGACACATAATAATCAAGATTCCAGAAATTAAATACAAGAACAGAATATTAAAAGCTGTCAGAGAAAAGAAACAGATCACCTATAAAGGAAAACCCATCAAAATTACAGTAGACTTCTCAACACAGACCATCAAATCAAGAAGAGCTTGGAGTGATGTAATTCAAGCCCGGAAATAAAATAACCTCCAGCCCAGATTGGTGTACCCTGCAAAACTGTCTCTAGAAATTATTGGAGAAACAAGATGCTTCCATGACAAAGAGGAACTGGGGAATTTGTGACCACCAGTCCAACTCTACAGAGAATACTGAAGGACATTCTAGAGAGAGAGAGAAAAAAAAAATACCGGGATTTTAGGAACACTGGCAGAGAGTCCTCAATGAAAGGGGCAGACAGTGGAATGAAGGACAAAGGTAGACACACACTGGAAGAAAAATAGCATAGCAGAAATGAGGCAGAGAAGGTTGGCTATAATCTCTAATGTAGACGGCCTTGATACACTTAAAAAAAACAAACAAAAGAAGAAACACAGGCAGAGCAGATCAGACGGTAGGGTCCACCGAGGTGTTCTGCATAGGAAATATAATTAACCTGAAAAAGGGTTTATGGGCCAAAAATCAGATATGAGAAAACAATGCTGTATGTGACAGGGGACCAGAGAGAAATAAGGGCAATTAGACCAGCACCTGCAGATAGGTTGGAAAGACAGGATACTTATGTGCAGTAGAGAACTACTCAGCTATAACAAAGGAAAACCTTGAGGCTTTTGTAGGTTAAAGAATACAAATTGAGATCAAGTCCAGAAGTGAAAAGATTTGGAACCACTTAGGTAAATAGCAGGTTGCCCCCCCATCTAAAAACTGAGGAGTTTTGGGGGACCCTAAATGAGCAATACCCTGTGGGAGTGAAAGGGGAGGAATAGTCTAAAAAATGAAGGCAAAAGATATTGTTAATAATACATCAGGATCTAAAATACACATAACTCACACCACTGTTTAGATGGATTATATTCTGTTCCAGTCTGTCTGCTTGTACTAGATTTGAGGGCACAGACCTCTATCACAAAAATCGCAGGATATTGTACGTTAATCATCTTTAATTTCCTATTAACTTAATCTGAAGCCTTGTATAACTTACACTGTTTTGTCATGACTGATCTTAATTGAACCTGGTTTGTTAGATTGCTGTTTTGTATTGACAGATTTTATTCAAATCTGTTATGATTGATAGTATCAAGTCTGAGAGTATAGGCAACTATACTGAAGATGACAAGATTCACTGGGATACCCACTCTGGTTTGATTATTACACTGTCTCCAATATTTTGTTTTTATTAATATTGTTATGTACTGCTATATTCAATTATACTATGCCTGATGATATGGACAATTCTATTGAAGATAACAAGAGACAACACACTAATCATTGTAGACCATCTTTTACTGTGGTTTTATATGACTTTTTGTTTCATGTTTTTATGGAAATTTGTTTTATCTTGCTATGTTTTGTTTTTCCTCTAATACAGAAAGGACAGAAATACATGTAGAGACTCATGCATGCATAAAACCTATAAATAGTTTATGAGAACTGATTATATAATGCATGATAAAATGAACAACTACTTTGAAGAAAAAGAGACATTAAGGTACCCAGTGCTGATTCTGTAACATCATGAAGTGAAATCCAGCAATACTATTATTATTTGTTCAGAGTGATTTTAGCTTGCTTTGTTTTGTTTAAATTCAACATACATGAAGGTATGGACAGCTATTTTGAAGAGAATGAGAGACACTATGACAACCATTGTTGGCTTCCCTATTGCCTGCTCTTAAAGACCTAAAACGCCTTCCTCATCCTGTTCAGATCAGTTCTATACTATGCTGTTTCATATGAATTATCTGTATGTGAAGATTTGGACAACTATTTGGAAGAAAACAAGAGACAATATGATAGATAATGAAGATCTCTGATTGTCTTGCTTTGAAATTTATGTCTCTTAAATTGCTTTCTTGTGTTCTGTTTTGTTGTGTTGTGTTTAATTTTACCCTCTTCAAAATAAAATTTTACAAAATATATTTAAAAATTGCAATAGCATAATCTACCAAATTGAATTCTGAATATTTACCAAAAATCCTTGAAATAAGACATTTACATTATTCGTTTATATTTATTTGTACTTTTGCTCTACACAATGATTCCATTCCTTGTGGAGTATTGGGATTGAATGTAACTAATTTAATTTCTTTTTTTTTTAAATTTTAAAGAGAAAAAAACTCAAGCTGTAAAAAAAATAAAACCAGAAGCAGAATGTAAAACACACACACAAATAAGTGATATGGGATTACAAAACAAGATGATAGGAATTTAACAATGGTTGTTATATTGCATGTTGTTGTCTTCAAAAATGGTTGTTCAGGTTACCAGATTCAAGCACGTAAGACTGATCAAACAATATGATTTCTCTTAGAGCAGTTTCTTTCCCTTTTACTGTATCTATTGTAACTTTTGGATCTTATTTACTCTTTCAGTCTCTTACACTAGTGAGACAATATGATATTTATACATGTGAGTTTGATTTATTTCACTTATTAGTATGGTCCCTAGTTCTATCAATTTACCTATGTAAACCTTGAATTTATCATTGTTTATGGTTCAGTAGTATTCTATTGTGTAAAAGTACATCTTTTTAATACATTCCTCAGGTGATGGGCATTTGGGTTGTTTCCAATATCAATATCTGATTATTACAAATTGTGCATATATATATAAACATGGGTTTACATACACCGCTGTGATATATACACTTTTTTCAATTCTTCTGGGAAAAAACCCAGAAGAGCAATAGCTGGTTCAAATGGGACCTCTAATCCTAGTTGGGGTTTTGTTTGTTTGTTTTTTGCTTTTTGTTTTTGAGGAATCTCCACACTGATCTCCACAATGTTTTACCAGTCTGTACTCCCACAAGCAGTATAGGAGGGTTCCTTTTCACCACAATCCCTCCAGCAATTGCTATTGGATGATTTCTTCATGATAGCCATTCTTTCTCAAGTGAGAGGTTATGTCAGTGTAATAGTTTGCATTTCTCGAATGACCAATGATTAACACTTTTTCATGTATTTATTTGCCCTTTGTATTTCTTCATCTGAGAATTGTGTATTCATCTCAGATACCCATTTTTGGATTGGTTTATTTAATTTGGGGAGCCTGATATTTTTCAGTTCTTCATACATTGTAGATACTTTTTCATGTATTTATTTGCCCTTTGTATTTCTTCATCTGAGAATTGTGTATTCATCTCAGATACCCATTTTTGGATTGGTTTATTTAATTTGGGGAGCCTGATATTTTTCAGTTCTTCATACATTGTAGATAAAAATCTTTGGTCTGAGGGACAGTTGCTAAAAATATTTCCCCAATCCATCGGTTTTTTTTTTCACTGTGTGATTCCTGTCAGTGTGTTAAAACATTTTAATTTGATGAGATACAAGTTTTGACAAATGTTAATTATTTTTACTTCTTCTTTGCCTCTCTTCCTTCCCTCTGTCCACAATACTAAATTCTCTTTCAATTTGTGAGGGTCTATGTATCTATTTATCATTATATATCTTTTTTAAAATGTGCTTTGAGTTTCTCAAACAAAAGATATGGGATATTTAAGCTTATGTGCCCATATTTGTTTTTCTCATTATCATGGTCTCAAGTTGCATGCATTTTCCTAAAAATGAGTTAAACTCATCTTCTATAGTGGCTGGATAGTAATCCATTGTGTATATATTTCATGTTTTCTTTATCTATTCATATGTTGATAGACATTCTGTTTCTTCCATGATTTAGCAATTATGATTTGTGTTGCTGGAATACGGTGTTCATGTGTCAATGTAATATATCTTTAAATCTTTCAGGAAAATTACCTCAAAGGGGAATATCTTTATGCAATTTCTAATTTTTATTTTTGCAGAATCTCCATAGTGGTTTCTATTGTGATTGTACTATTAAACTTTCCTACCAAAAATATAGAAGAGTACTATTTTTCCTAAGCTATGCAGGCATGTAGAATTATTTGTTTTATAGATTATAGCATTTTTTTCTGCTATATTTCTCTCTTTTCAGAGATGTCAAATACCTTTTTGTATATAGATTGGCTGTTTGTAGTAACTGTCTAACAAGTATTTATTAATTTCAGTTGGCCGTCTTTTATAGGGTTTCTTATTTGGAGATGTCTAATGTTTTGAGTTTTACATATATAGTAGATAATAATCATCTTCATGAGGAAGAGGTGGTAAAATTTGTTTCTCATTCCATACTCTTTTTACTCTGTTAGCTATTTCCATTGTTGCACAAATTTTTAATTTGATATAATTGCATATGTTAATTTTTGTTTTTATTTTTTGTGCAATTGGGATAATTGCACAAAATAGTCCTTACCTATTCCTATGTCTTGAGGAATATTGAGCCTTTTGTCTTCTAACCCCATGATTATTTTCATTTTTATTTTATTTAATATGTCATTATAAAAAGGAGCATAGATTCTATATTCAGCATGTGTAACCAGTTTTGCAAATACTTTTTGTAAAAAAAGGCTATCTTTATTCCAGCCTAAGTTTTGGCCCCTTTTGTCAAAGATCAGATGACTGAATGTGCCTGTAGTTGTTTCTGCATTCCCTGTTTTGTTCATTGATCCACATTGTCTGTTTTTGTGCAGGTACCATGCTGATTTCATCCTGTAGCTTAATAATATAACTTGAAATCCAGGACTGAGATTCTTCCAGCTTTCCTCTTGTTATCCAGAACTGCTTTTGACATTCTGGAATTCTCTGGCTCCATATAAATTTCAGGACTGTTTTTTATTCTAGCTCTATGAGGATTAATATTGATGTTTTGATTGAGATTATATACCATCTTTATGTCAGTTTTGCTATTATAGTCATTTTGAAAATGAATTTGAATGAGTTTTGAATGACTTTATTTTTTTATTTTGTTCATCAATGTTGCTTTTTTAATCTAGGTTTATTAAAGATATGATCTTGTGCCTTTCTTTAACAGTTGATTCCTTGTCTGGTATTGAAATTAAGGTAATTGTAGCTTTCAGGAACAAGTTTGGCAATACTCCTTTCCATTTAATTCCATGAAAGACTTTTGGGAATTTGGAATTAGAGCTTCTCTAAAGTTCTTATAGCACTCACTGGTGATTTTTTTATATCCTGAGTTTTTCTTAGTTCATAATATTTTTATTACTGCCTCAATTTCATTGTCTTGTATTGGGATGTTTGTGGTTTTTATATCTTCTTGAATCAGTTTTGGTAATGTGTGTGTGTGTATATATATATATATTTTTTTTCTACATTCTCCAATTTTTTGGAGTACGTGTCTTTAAAATAGTTACTAATACTCTTCTGGAATTTTATGATGTCTGTTGAAATTTTG
This sequence comes from Dolichotis patagonum, assembly GCA_004027295.1. Lineage (NCBI taxonomy): Eukaryota > Metazoa > Chordata > Mammalia > Rodentia > Caviidae > Dolichotis > Dolichotis patagonum. Next base: position 20,381 of record PVJX010005547.1, on the reverse strand, counting down.
CTTTTTCATTTTCTCCCTTTTTTATTAAGTTTATAGATATAATTTAGATATACATAATTATTATATTTGTCATAGAGAATTTGTACCTACACATGATATATCCTGGTTTTGCTTTTTAAAATACTTTTGTTTGCCTTAAACCCCCTTTCCTTTCCTTTCCTTTCCTTTCCTTTCCTTTCCTTTCCTTTCCTTTCCTTTCCTTATTTATAAAGATTTGTGCATTTCTAATTGCATTAATATGTGTCTTTTTTGTACCTTGGACAAAATTGGCTAAGGATTTGTGCATTTTATTTATTTTTCCAAAGATTTACCTCTTCGGTGAATATTTTTATTGTTTTAGCTTGATTTCAATAATATCTATTCTTATCTTAATACTGTCTATCTTGTACTAGCTTTGAATTTGGATTATTTATGTCTTTCTATATCCTTGAAATGTGTCATAATATTATTTATTTGCCTTTTCTCTATTTTCTAATATAGGCATTCACAGTTGCATATTTTTCTTTTAGGTCTTCTTGTAATGCATCCCACAGGATCCAGTGTGCTATATTGGCATTCTCATTTGATTTCTTGTTTAATTTATTCCATGATATTTTCTGTAATGCATTAATGATTCAAGAGCATGTTGTTTAATCTTCATGTATTTCCATAAATTCTGAAGTTTCTTTTCGAGTTTTATTTTACTATGTTTAAATAATAAGCATGAGATAATTTTAGTTCACCTGTGTTTAGTTAACCATGCTTCAAGGGAGAGGATTGGTCTATTTTGTAGAAAGTTCCAAGTGCTGCTGAGAATGTATATTCTCTTCTTGTTGGGTGGCACACTCTGTAGATCTCTTGTAAGTCCTTATTCATTGATGTGCAACAACTCTGATATTTGTATATTTGTTTCATTTTGTGTCCAGTTCATAGATTTGTGGTAGAAGAAATATTGAGGTACCCACTGTGTTTGTGCTGATATTTACCCAATCATTTATCCCCAATAGTGTTCGCTTTATGAATTTTGGTGTGCTGGTTTTTGGTGCATGTATATTTATATTTGTCATCACTTCCTACTGAATTGTTACCCTAACCAGTATGTAGTGACCTTCTTGGATTCTTCTGATATGTTTTGGCTTAGGTGCTAATTTGTCTGAAAAGAGAATAACTTTCCCTACTCATTTTCAGATTCCCATTCTATGTACTATTTTTTTCCATTTTAAACTTTCAGTCTGTGATTTTTTTTTTTGGTTTAAATATTTTTCTTGTGTGTACCATACCAGTGCATTTTAGTTTTTGGTCCAATCTGATAAATTTTGGATAAAGTATTATTATCATTTTCATTGAGAGTTATTGCTGAAATATATTGTATTCTTCCTGTTATTTTTATTTTTCTGTGCTGGTTCCTTTATTTTTTGCTTTTGCTTAAGTACTCAGCTTGCTTGATATATTAATTCTAATAATTTTTGGCCATGTTAGCTTTAATTATCTGTGAAATATCCTTTAGAGTATTTTTGCTGATTTGATGGTGATGAATTTCTTAAGGTAGTCTAACTATTTTCTATTTCTGACACTCTCTCTTTATATTGGTCACTTCTGCCACTGACAATTTCAGGAGAATTTTTATGTCCTTAATTTACTGTTTGGTACCTTTTTGTTGACTTTAGCTTTTTATTTGTATTTTCTTTAAATCCACTAATTATTTTTTAAGTCCCTCATTTTTTTAGGAATTTTACACTTGAGTTGTCAAACACCTTAATGATTTATGGGGCTTTGTTTAGTATTATATCATTTCATATGATTTTGCTATTTTTAAAATTATCTTCCCACTAATGTTACATAAGGCAACTTTGAAGGAAGAATTTGGAGGTTTTTGTGGTATTAGCTTGGTTTTATTTGTGTGTGTGTGTGTGTGTGTGTGTGTGTGTGTGTGTGTGTGTGTAATGAGGAACGAGAATCAATTACAGTAGAAATACTTTGCTGATAATACTGAGATATCTTTAGTTAGCATCTTCTTCTCAGTGATGTGATCATGACTTTGTTTGCATTTTGGTGTTATCTACCTGTTTGACCTATTTGGTTGCTTTGTGCTATGAGAGAATCTCTACTAATGGTCATAACAATTTCAACTGATCCAGACAGATAGGTCATGTACATTTATGTTCTAATAAATTTGTACTTCTTTCAGTACCTTATGAATACTTAACTCTAGTGCTACTAATAGATGAACTGGGATATGGAGCATGCTAGGAAAGAAAAAAGAAGAGAAATGGGAAGGGATAAGAAAAGATATAGTGAAGAAAAATGTCAGTGGGGAAAACCAGGCAATTAAGCATTTTTGGAGGTTTTTTTTATAGCTGGGATAAAGAATTAGTGTTGAGGGAGTTTGAATGACTATTTATGGATGCATGTAGTTAGGATGCATCAGAAAGAAAGTATAATTGTAGATTAAGGGAGTTTGTGGTGATGTGGGAACCTACTACTATGCTGGTAATTGCCTAAATTTAGGATCCTCTTTACACAGCATTGGTGAGAGTTACCATACTTGATCATGGAATTTATATTAAAATAAAAACACTGGTTAATCTTACACTGTTTTGCAAATATATGGAGACATGATGGATAGATACATAGGTAGATAAACAGGTAGACAGATGAATGTAGAGTAGAAAGATAATAAAGAAAAATAGAGAAGTGGGAAAAAGAGAAAAGAAAAAATACAAATGGTAAAACAGACAAAAGAAGAGAAGCAAACTAAACAAGATCAAAAATAATCTTTATGTGACTGATAAAACACAAAGTCAAAGCATCCTCATAGTTCCATTTATACTGTAACCCGATCTCAGTTGTAGGATCTTTTATCTGTCCTACCCTACTCCATTAACTGCTCAACTGCCTGTCTTTGAGTTAGCAGGCTTGTGGATCCAGACGTCTTTCTGTCCCCACCTCCCACCTTCAGTCCACTCTTACCTCATGACTAATAGTATACCTTCACCTCTGTCTCTAGATCTGATCACCTAGTTGATTTAGGGAAAGTAGGGTGTATTGTAATCATCCCAGCAGCCAGTTCTCAACCAACTTCCACCAATGTTTCTTCATCTACTCTCCATTTGCTGCATGGCATATCTAACAATTACCTCTATATTTTTCTATCCACATTCTTCAACCTTCGATGTTGCAGTACCCTTTTAGAATAGGGTTCCACTCACCCAAGGTTCTTCTTGTTTCTTCTCCCCAGAAAGTTACTCTTTAATGTATAATCTTGGTGGAACTTTGGGGCTTGTTGTGTTCAACAGAATCAGTGAGAGGGTTGTGGGGACTCCCATCTAGGTGCATGATGGTAACAGCATGGAAGGATGGTGCATCAACACAACCGTCTTGGTGTTTGGTGGAGAAGTGGGTGAGTGCTCAGTTCTGACTCAATCTGATCCCCAGGGTCTCATCATTCACAAGCTATGCACGGTTTTGTCGGTGCTCAAACCCCATCTCTACTCAGGTTGGTGTGCTTGTTTTCTACTTCTGAAAAGGCACTGGTGTTTTCTCATACACCACTCGCCATCTTTCAGTTTCTCTGACGTCAGGTTTGCAAATATCTCACTCCCTCTATTTCTTTCTGCGTGTAGAAATTTTTGGACCCTGTTACAGCTGCCTAGCTTCCTCTGAATGGTCCATTTCCTCCCTTCAGGTCCCCGGTTCTCTTCCTTAATGGTATTTACACTGGACCTGGGATGTCAGGATGCTGTAGTCCAGTTTCCCTTTCTAAGATTTTGTTCTATTGGATTTTGATACAATGAAATTCTCCTTTACTTTTCCTTCCCATATCTTGCTTCTTCACTGCGACTTAGTGTACCTGAATACTTCTGGGGTACACAGGAGGCCTTTCTTTCTGGCTTTTCCAAATAGTCAGTCATGATGGATCCTTCTCTAAATTATAATCAGAATTTTAAAGAGATTACAATTGACAAAATGTAAGAAACAACCTAAATGTCTGATGACTGATGAATGGATTAAAAGAAAGTCATATAAATAAATGTATATATATATATATATGTATTATATATATATATAGTTAGCTGTTATTAAATGATAGAAATCACATTGTAGGGTAAATATATAAGACACTATAACATGATTAATGGAATAAATTTATCACACATTCACAAAAAGACAAGTATCTTTTAATCTATAAGAGACATTTAAAACAGTCAACCATGTGTAAGCAAAGAAAGAATTGCACTAATCAGGAAACCACCAGTCAATAAGCATAAGATGTCAGTTATGCAAGACAAATAATTCTGGAGATATACTGTATAAATTGTGTATATTTGTACACTTAAAATATATTAAGATAGTGAATCCCATGTTGAGTGTTCTTACTACAGTAAAATTTAAGAAAAAAGAAAAGGAATACATCAAAATTTTTTTCTTTTTTTATTAACTTGTGTTTAAAAACACTGTATATCTATACAAAATATCTCTGGAATGGCACGGGTGATGATACATATATTTTTGTCTGAATGAATCCAAAGGTGATTAGAGCACCATTTTAGTTTACAAATGTGGCACATTTGATAGTCTTATTTTTGATATACATCAATATTTCAGTTTAGAGCTAGTCATTCCTATGTATTTATCAGTTGTATGCTGACAGATGCAACTACTTGCATATTAAAATAATTTTAAAAGTTTGTATATATTTAAAATATGCATACTCCTTTGCTTTATTCTATAAATAATACATTAAAATTATTTGCATATCTCTTTCATTAATAAATATTTAATCTGGTGATTACTTAAATAATAAAATACGTCCGTCAAGTACACATCTAGAGATGCAAAAAATAGTATATTTACAATATTTTTTAAAAATTTGTATTTACTCAAGATATATAGACTCATTTACCATATCCATAAGTAATATAGTATCAAAATTACTTACATATCCTTTTCATTGTAATATATATATATATATATATATATATATATATATATATATCCCTAGAATGAATTTCTTGTGGAAAGCAGGCTGTCTCTGTAATACATAACAATATAGATGCTGATTCCTACAGGTTGAAAAATTTCTGATAATTTTTCAACAAAAATTTTACATAATAAACTGTGTACAAGAAACACAAAAACATAATATTTTAATGTGTATAATTAAAATAGTTAATCTTAGATTTTCTGGCAGTGACACATTTTCTAGAGCAACTAGATGTTGTCTTCCTAATTTAGTTTCAATACTCATTATTTACAATAGTTTATTTTTACCCTCTGTCCCATACTAAGTGACTGATGGTACAGTTATTTTTGTCTATATATGCCCTTGTCTTTTAGTGGTGTATGTTTGAAGGTGAATTCATGTAAGCTGATGTTGTAGAGTCAGACACAAGTAGCTCCAGATACAGTATTTCATTTATATTGTAATCACTAAAGCCAAAATTATATGGACAAAAAACATTTTAGCTGCTATTAGGTATTCATGGTAGGGAAATTCAATAAATTATAAAGGAAGAAAAGCCAACGTTTGAGGTACTATTCTTATTATGAAAACTGGTATACATTTTTCAAATTGTTCAGATAAACAAGATTGCTTTTTCTCTGTATGAACCTAAGTAAAAGGAAAAAAATTCCTATAGAAAAGCATCAAGAATATATTCAGTTTCACTGTAATTCTTTTTAATTATGATTATGTTAGCTTCCTGTCACTGTGACAAATACTTGAAAGAAAAGCGAATTATTTTGGTTCTTTGTTCCAGGTGATGTTAAGTTGTCTCAGCTGCTCGTGCGCCTCAGCTGAGGCAGACCATCATGTGGAGCATAGAGAGAGCAAAGCAGTCCTCACGGTGGTCGGAAAACCAAGAGAGAGGGAGAGACCCGGGTACCAAGTAACCATGCCAAGAGCGTATGCCCCAACATTGGCACCTTCTGTCAGCCCACACCTAAGTTTACACCACTTTCCAATGTGTCACAGGATGGAGACCAAGCCTTCCATAGATGGGCCATGTAAGAACCAAACTTGAGCAAGACTCTACTCGATTTGTTACCCCTCGGAGTACCATTGTCTTTAAAACGTGCTTTCAACTATTAACTGCATTGAGTTTTCTCCAGCGTGTGAAACATCGTTTTCAAATTTCCCTGTGCTTTTGTTAAACTCCAAAGTGTCTCCACATCCTAGATAATTAATCACCTTTACAAATCAGTTTAAATATTGCTTCCTAATCTACCTATATACATATGTACCTGTGTCTGTGTCCCATTATCTATCTACTTATTCATTTATCTATTTGTCTGTCACTTCACACACCTACATATTTGAAACTGCCAAATCTACTACAGCTTCACTTATCTGTATGACTGTTATGCCACTAATAATCGTGGTTGCTTGCGGAAAGCAATACTCCACACACACATGCATCGAGACAATTAAAAGTGCCTCGCTCAGTGTATTTGAATAGGCGTATTATGACTCTTACTACCCACTTCTTCATAATCACTGAAGCCATCATTGATCTTATTCATTAATCTTTAAGGAAAAGATTTTCTTGCTTTGAAAAGATCCTATGCATTTCGCCTAGTGTGTCTAAAGATTTTCATACCCTCCTCAGGGACAATTTCGTCTATAGATTCATTATTCTCAGCAGCTCCACTAGCTGAATTAAAATCTAATTAGTGAGACTATTCTTTCCTAACCTTCAGCAGGGGAGCTGTGACTTTAGTTGATGATATTAGTGGATCAAACCTGTGTCTGGAGCATTCAGAAACTGAGGAAATCCAAACACCTGCTAATAATGTTATTGCTCTAGTATAGGGGTTCTTATAGCCAGCCCAGGTTTATTTAGACTTCTGTGATACAGACAATAACTTGTGTTCAAGCAGAGATAATGAAATACCTCTAATAAAATGTGTAGTTTTGTTTTAATGGTGGAAAATTTGTTTCAGGCTAGTATAACTTATGGAACAAATTTTGTTTTAAGTGAGTGATTAAATGAATAAATAAAATGAGTAAGACAAGCATGGACATGCATAGGGAGAGTAATTCAGAAACTGACTACATTATCCAGCCCAATTTCAGGTACCTGAGCATTTCTAGACCATCCACAACTGATAGGAAATTCTGTGATTTTTAACATGCAGAATCTGAATTAATAATATGAGAGATATATGTTTTCTGTTTCTACAAAAATATTTTAAGGAAACAATATAATTTTGCAAATTTGTTTTTATTTAAACATTAAACCAGTTGCATGTAAGCATGCATAATTAGGCAAATATATGGGGCATAGGTCTTTACCTTTTGTGTTACACACTTTTGGATTTCAAAAGATTATGTCACAGAAATGGTGACAAATTCTCTGTAAGAACAAAGGAAGTCTATTGTTAAAAAAACATAATACTGCTTCTTTAAATCTTAGTTGAAAGGAAATTAGTTGAGATTTAGAATCATAATTTATAGTGTCATACAAACTTACAAATATAAATGTACTGTATTTTTTCATTCAAATCTAAAATTTATTTGTGCTACAAATAGTAGAGTCATAATTGTCTCTACCTTGTTATTCTAACAAATACAATATTAGAAAGCAAATATATTAACTTAATTATACTTACAAAAATTACAGTATAACTACAATAAACAAGAAAAAGAAGGTTTTTGTTGGATGTTGCATTAGATTAAGAAGCTAATGATTATTACTTTGTCCTATTTTTTAATAAACAATAATACATTGTATGGAATAAAGCTTTACAAAAATTAAAATGCATCTTAGGTTTTTAGTTAATTATTGTTTGTTTTGTTGTAATGAATTCCCTATGAATACACATAAATCTGCATTCCCCATTATGGTTTAATTACACAGTCATTAGAAGAAGGAAATTACTAATGATATCAGCTTTGAAAGTTGAGATTCATTTGCAAAACCATTCAGACTCCACCAGAAAATTTTAAATAGTAGTGCATTTAGGTTTTGAAGATTTTATTTATTAAATATTTAAGTAATATATTTATTGTATTAGCTTAACTCTACTTATGGAAATATTAGGAATATTTTTATAGTTTTACATTAATTTTGTGTTAAAAATGATAAAAAATGGAAAATTGCTGTATCTGTTATTTTTCAAAGTGAGTGCATTTTTTATATTAAGCTATCATTTTCCTTCTAAAAGGCTCTTTGCCATAAAATATTTAACTTTTCAAAATCTAACATCTGACTACACTTTCCCATGTTAATACTTGGGGTAGGAGTGTGTTCTGTAAGTGCAGATCAGATTATGTTAACAAATTTCAGGGTTTCCTGAAAATTCAGGAAATTCCTTAATAAAATCTATCAATTACATCTAATTCAGTAGCTACTGTCCCCATGGCTGTATTAAGCAGCCCACTTTTTAAACAACATGACTATTGACACACTACTTATCTTCTAAAAGTGATTTTCTAGCAAGTAGACATACAAGAAGTATAGAATCAGAATTGGTCACAGAATATTTTCACAAAACAGTTCAGGCTGGATGAACTATGTGATACTAGGTTTTAACAAAAGGATGGAATTCAAGGGACCTTGTTTGTTTCTGAAAAGTACTATGCCAGTGCCTGAAACATATTAAACTACCTACAATATGTCTCCAAGACATTAAACAAATTAAATGAATAAAAATCATGACCAACTGAAGAATGACAGTTGCAGTCAGTAAAATTCTAATATTCTAATGGACAAGATAGTATAAAAATGATCTTGTAATAAGTTTCTAGGGCAAGATAAAGTCATTTAGAATAATTATGAGAAACACCTAACATAGTTTCAGTGATATGAGATGTAAAGTCTGTCTGATACTAAAGCTCTAATTGACTATCTATTTATTGTGATTAAATATTATTAAGTCATTCTAATAACTTGGTTTGCAACATCTCTGTTTGCAAACAATTTGCTTTGCAGACACAGCATCAAGTGAATTTTGCTTACATTCACAAACTCCACATTGAGTGACAAATACAGCCATGGCCATCTTCCCCAAACGAACGCAAATGGAGCAATCTTTCCCCAGCTCTTAAAACAGCCATTATGTTCATAAACTCAGGTACCGCTGTGTATTATTGTACTTCACTCATCTTTGTGTGATGATATGAGATGGGTCAATGAGAAAGTGATGAGATCGAGTGTAGCAATCAGGAATGATGTAGCAATCGGGGTGTTGCATCAGGCTACTGAGTCACAGTGACTTGTTTACCAGTGCTGCAATAAATGCTTCACCCTTAGATGAGCTAAGAGAGCTGAGGATAGAGACAGTAGGATATCCAGCATGGATGCCCTGGCAGAGGGATGATTCGTGTCCTGTCCTATGGGAATGGAGCAGGGCAGCATGAAATCCTATAGCAATATACAGAATTACGGTACATGCAACATAAAACACATACGTGTTTATTTCTGGCATTTTCCTTTTTAATACAATCAGACCATGAGTGGCTGTAGGTAATGAAAATGTTGGAAACGAAGTTTCAGGTTGGATGTGCGAGTTGATGATACCACATTTTGTAACTACATCCTGTTGCTCAAGTATTATTTTCTTGAGAATATATTGAGGAACATTTTTTAAAAAGCTTTATAGTCAAATATAAATTTCCAAGGTTATATTTTCAGAATGTAGTGTCCCATAAAATTCAAGTTATAGTAATCTGTACCAGATCCAATAAGTGTTCCATAAGGCAGGCCCAAACAATTGGACAATTGTGACTAACTAAATTCAAAATATTAGTTGTATTATACACACACTGGGGTTAACTTGACAATTTCATGTTGATGCTAGCACAAATAGAGTGATACAGAATCCTGCTTTCAAGTTAGATAAGACAAGCAAGTATTTCTGGCCAACCAAATGAATATGAACTGGGGTGCACCATTTTAGGTAACTGAAAAAAGAATTAAATCATCAGTGCTCACTTTCCAGAGTCTCTTTGGTTAACCAAAAAAAAAGAATAATACAAGTGATGATTTTACAAGTGGAAGACTACATGCAGAGAAACCACACTAATAACCCACATAGATCCTATAATACGAATATGATTTTAAAAATAAGATCAAGACTAAGGATATAGCTCAGTGGCACAACACCTGCCAGGCAAGCATGAGGTGCTGAATCCCATTTCTAGTTTCAAAATATAAATAAATAAATAGTGAGATTACGTGTTTTGATAATGTAATATTCTTCAGTTTGTTCTGTCAGGGAAACTTTTGTAAATTATGACAGTCACTGAGATTATTTTGTTTTTTAAAGAAAAAAAAAACAATACAACCAAGTTTCAACACCATTAGTTGGACCATTACAATAGTTGGCACACTGTGTATTGTCTTTGTAGTTGTTGTATAGAGTATCAGATATCGACATGGTATCTTGTCCTAACAATATTAACGCAAATTTTTTTCCAAGGAGCTAAAAGAAACTAACTGTATAACTATCTTAACTATGTTGTGTATACATGTAGTTTTTCCTCTTTCCTTTCTTCTTTTCCCCTTTCTTCCATCACAGTTTGTCTTTTCTTTTGAATAGTTTCTTCCCAATTTACAGTAGCTATTGTAAATGTTTGTTCTATTTATTTGTTCAGTTTTTCACACTGCTGATACAATATGTAGTTTAAATATATTAGTCTGCTTAATTTCACTTATGAGTATGGTCTCGAGTTGCATCCACTTACCTACAAGTCTCAAGTTTATATTTCTTTTCAGCTGAGTAGTACTTCATTATATAAAAAAGTATTTATTTTTTGAATGATGGGCACTTAAGTTGGTTTCAAGATTTAATTATTACAAATTGTGCTGCCATAAATATGTGTACACATATATTGCCGTGGTATGCTGTTTTAATTCTTCTGGGAAGATACCCAGAAGGAGAATAGCTGGGTCAAATGGGACTTCTAATCCTAAATTCTTAGAGGAATCTCTACACTGATTTGCACAGTGGTTACACAGTTACTCTTCCACAAACAATAGAGAAGATTTCAATTATCCCCTTAGCTCCTCCAGCATTTGTTATTGACTGATATTTTTTATGAAAGCCTTTCTTTCTGGGGTAAAATGAAATTAGATCATTATTCATTAATTTGCTTTTCCATAAAATTCAATTTCTGGAAACCAATGTAACAGGCAGTGAGGGAAAGATAAAAATAAAAAATAACAGAGTATTTTATCATGACAGACAGAAGAAGCAAAAACATAATAATAATTTCTGGTGACCTACATGTGGTGATTATTTCATTACATTATTGAATATTTACTATTTTAAAATAACATAGAAGTCACTCAGAATGCAATAGAAAGATGAGATGTTGCTTGTATGAATACCTCTTATCATGAAATTGATAAATAATTCACTGCAATTATACACTGTATAACAGTGTTTTAGTCATTCACAGACCATATATGTGAGCGTGGACCCACAAGATTATAATGGACTTGAAAAATTCTTGTCACCTGTTGACAATAGGATCATCATAGTGTCATCATCAGAATTACTTCTTTATTTGTGATGATATTGGTAATTTTAAAAAACGTACTGATTTGCTGTTCATGTAAAAGTTTAACTTGTACATTCAAGTGTAGTACATAATACTTCAAAATGATAATAAATGATTATGTTGTTGGTTTATATAATTAGTATAATTTTATCATTGGTTTAGTATGTATACCTTCGACTCATAAAAAACATTAAATCCGAAAACAGCTTTCAGCAGGACATAATAATTCAAAAACAGATGCTCTTTTTACAAGAAATGACAGCTGCAAGCTTGTGACTGTCTCAGAGACACCCATTGGACAGAATGTGATCCTGTGTAGACTCATGCTATGCATACGTGTGTTTGTGCTTTAGTATACAACAAGAACTTTAAAAAGTCAAATGAAGTAAACAAATAGAAAAAATGATTATCAAATAGAGTTTAAAGGAAAATGTATTTTTATAAAGCCATAAAATGAAAAAAGAATGTTAGTTTTTTAAGGAAAGCATTAATATAAAACAGTGAGTAACCTATGAACAATACTAAAGGCACAATAGTGGGAAAAAGATATCTAAAATTATTATTAAAGAATAATTTTTTCAATAAATTTTGTGTACCTTAAGTATACATTGCTTATAAAGCCTAAAGTAGTGTTCACTAAAGCTGCAGGTCTTCTCGTGCAAACCCACCAGAGTAATTTTTCCGTGCATGGTGATCTCCCCATCGAAGTGTAAGTTGTTGATTTTTTTTTTTTTTTGTACTGGGGGTCAAACTCAAGATCTTGTACTTACCAGTCAGGTTCTTGTGTCACTGAGCTAAATCTGTGGCCCAGTTGTTTTTGTTTTATATGATGTTTTTATTTTGCTTATTTATCAGAAGGAGCCAAGAGGCAAAACCACAGATGTGCAGACGAAAACATGCAAGAGATAATGCAGTCCAGAAATCAACACTTGAGGAACAACAAAACTTAAGCCATAGATGGAAATCCATGAGAGTTATCTAATCATACACAACTGATTTGGTGAATGATCGTGGAAAACTGTCTTTTAAATTTTATTTCTAAAATTTCTGTCTAATCAATGAAGCTGTGCAATACAGATAGTTTCCTATTATCACTGCAGTTGAATGCTATGCTATTAAATCAGTCAACACTTGATTTATTTGGGAACACTAAACTCATGTGGAACTCTCAGCTATTATCTACAAATTGAAATATGTGCAAAAACTATTTGCACTCCAGAGCCAGATGTGATGGCTGTCACCAGTAACCCCAAAACTTGGGAGGCTGAGGCAAGAGGATCACTCTGAGTTCAAGACCAACCTGAAATATATTGCAAGATCCCGTCTCAAACGACAACGATGAAAAAAAAAATATTCTTTGTACTCCACAGCAAGTAATTAGTTCTTTTTCCTAGCAAGTCTTAATGAAACAAACCTTCTAGCATAATGAAACTACCAACACTTCTCATATTCATTTACTTAATTATCAAAGAATAACTTGGATCTGCAAATCAACTTGAAATTTCACTAGTTATAAACAAAGTAAGTGGAGCAACATTGATTTGGGGATTAGGACGTCACACTGAAAACATCCTTCTAGAGAACTGTTTGTCAAACTATCGATTTAGACAAACATATTTATAAGTTATGCCCTGGTAAATCTTCCTTTGCTGAAAGATAGTGCTAAGCAGTAAAGCTTGCCACATTCTTGATTCATAGCAGGGTTAATGCACACATTTTTCCAAGTAAAATGAGGTTAGTATGAACAGGACATCTAGCATCATTAAGCTTAGCTCATTGACTTAAGCTTTGAAGTTAAGATGCAGACTTGTAAATTCAATTCCTACACATTACTGGTTTGTGTATTTCCTTAGTGGCCTTCCAATTAAAGTTTAGGGGTTCAGGTTTTCTTGTTGCTCTACTAGGATCCATGTCAGTAATGACAATTAATTTAATTTCTAATTTTCAATTTCCCCTACTTGTAATCTAGAGAAGAAAAATTATTTTTCTCAGAATGAGTGTGAGTCCTGAATCATTGTAATTTTGATAATATTGTAAAATAGAAATTATATCTACAGTACTCATTAAAATTTATGTTACGTTTTTAATAAAGCTAGGTGAAATCCTTCATGTTAAATAAAATACTTTTAACATAAAGAACATCAAGAGACACCAATGTTTCCAACAGTCTCCAACTGTTGCACAGTTATTTGATACAATAAATTAATTTGAAAACCATTTACTCAAAAAGACCATGGTACTACAGCCAATAATTATCTATCAGTATTTCTAAAAGGTATATAAAATTATGTATCATCATGTATTGTTTTGGAAGGGATAACACCCTCAGAAATCTGTCATTATACTTTGCTGTCATAGAATATATTTATTCGAGCCAGTATGATATAGCACAACATTTTAACACAACTTGAACTATGACATATTGCTATTTTATTTTAATAAATAGAAGGAATCAATTTCAAAACACCACTGAAACTATAGCAAGGTAAATCTGTAAAATAATTAACACAATTGTTTATTATTATTACTATTATTATTATATATTATACATAATTATATGACATGTATTTATATAATGTCATTAGGTGTCAAAGATTTTTTAGCTCCATTGCAATCTATTATATATTGTCAAACATGCATCATATGTGTGGCCAAAATTTACTGAATTATTGCATAATATATTCTTCTGTCTTTCTATTACTCTCTCTTCTTTTTACTCTTCCTTCTGATTTCCTCTATCACTGCAATGAAAGTGGTATAAATGATACAGGGCTTACACAGGTCCTGAAGGAACAAGCATCATGTAGAAATGCCCAGATGCCTATAAACCCACTTCAGATACACCGTCCTCTCTCTCCTAACCTGTAACTATCTCCCCATGAGGTGCTATGTATGGCTAGCATGGCTATGAAAAACAAAACGTGGACTTTTCTTTGAGGATGGATTTGCACAAGATATATATTACAACCTAAAACAGACAGCTGTAACTGTGTAACCACCAATGGAAACTTGTTCATGAAATTCATTAGTCTTTCTGTGTTGTACTGTCCCAAAGCAGATGGCTTAACATATTGGTGGAAGGGGCTTTTCGATGACATAATCACAGCACAATTTGAGTCACAATACCTCACAGGGCTGGGTTTCTTTTTTTCAGGAGGCTTTATGTATGTGCTCTGACTTGGCATAAATATGGCCGTTTTTTCCGTACACAGGATACCAGGGTCTTGGAAGCAATGGGTGTAAATAAGAGGAGCCCAGCTTACTGTTACTTATAAAATCTCTCTCTCAAAAATGAAAATGTTTTGATTCCTATTCTTGTGAACTTATACTCTCCTGGACTACATGTGTTAGTTTCAAAGACTGAAAATCTTCTAACAGGAGACATGACTGTTACTGCATTAAAATGGAAGTTAAGAGAGCCAGTTCCCAAAACTTTGAAGCAACAGTTAAAGAAAGGAGATATCTGTTACCTCTGGGGATGAATTATGAATATTAAGGAGAGATTACACTTTTACTCTACAATTAAGGTAAGAAAAATGATCTGGAATTTTGAAGATTCCTAAGAGCATCTATTTGTATTACCATGCACTGCAGTTAAAATCAAGGAAAAACAACAATATAGTTTAAACAGGAATGAAGGTTTGGGCAATTCCTCCAACTACAGAACACAAATTTTACAAATTAGAATACTAAGAGTTAACTTATGAAAAAAATTCAGGAAATGGGATATTATCTGAGAAAAACATCTTCTGAACTACAAGAGAAAAACCAACAGTGAAAAGATAACTTGTAGAAAACTGAAAAAAATGTCCTCTCCTCCTTGGACAGAAGATGAATATTTAGAATATATACTCAAACAAATAAAACTCTCAACATAAAAAAGGTGTATAAAAAACAGACCATTTAAATGAATAGACACTTCTCAGGAGAAAAAGGATAAATGGCCAACAAGTATGGGAAAAACCGTTTAGCATCTATGACCATTTTGGAAATGCAAATCAAAGCAACTCTGAAATTCCATCTAACTAGTAAAATGCCTTTACCAAGGACTCCAAAAACAATGGTTTGGGAAATAGAATCCTTCTATGATGCCAGTGGAAATGTAATCTAGTACAACAATGGATGGAATACAGTATTAAAATTCTTCAAACCTAAAATTAGAAATTCCATTTGACACAGCTATATCTCTCCTGGGTTTCCTTCAAAGAGACCAATTACAGTTATGTTACATACATATGCTTATAGCAGCATAACTCATAAGAGCTATGTTATGGAAGTGACCTATATGGTAGACCCATCAATAGATGAACTGATAAAGAAAATTTAGTATGTGTATATGCAATGTACTACTACTCAGTCATAAAGAAAGAAAATTTGAGTCATTTGTAGGAAAATGAATGAATTTTAAGACCAAAATGATAAATGAAAAGGGTAAGACATGGAAGGTTAAATATGTGGTTTTTCTTATATGAGAAATCTAAAATAAAGTAATTCAAATAAAAATAAAATAAAAGAGAGACAATAAGAAATGAGGTAGAGTCTGTGGAAGGAAATCTGAGAAAGAGGGAAGGAAAAGGCATGGGAGAAAGAAGGAGTAAAAAACAGGAAGATACAAACTGTATGTGTATCGTTCCCTAGAATGTAATTATTATGTATCATTATGTATATTGTACTAATAATTTTCATTAAAGAGAACTGGGATCATCTGATGTACTTCATTAGGACAAGGAAAACACAGAATGGCTAGCAGAAAGTAGTTTTGAATAGTTGTACCCAATTACATGCATGTAATTGGACAATGTAACTCAAGAATATTTCTCTTTTATCATGTTATGAATATGTTTGAGTACAAAGCTAATATTTTAGATTGTTACCCTCCCTTTTCTTTTTACCATATAACAGAAGTTATTAATTTTATATCATACCATTTAATTATTGTTAATCTTCCATCATAACATTGGTCTTATGAGATATCAGAAAGAATGAATATTACCTAAACAATGTACATCCTTTTCTAGGGAATTGTACAGTATTTTTAGTTACAATCAGGAAAGTTGTATCATATTAGTAGAAGCATAATTTTCCTATTGTCTTGCCTTGATTAGAGGTATTGTAAGGGTGCTATAATTGTGTTGACAACTATTTTGTTTATATTCAACAGTTAGTGTACTCAGATAGTATTTAACCAAACATATGACAGGTATTTATTTGAGAGTGACTCATGCAATATCAATCTTTAGTTCAGTAGATTTTGAATAAAGTAGTTTGCCCTCCAAATTGTGGGTAGGCCATACCCAGACAAATGCCTGAATAAAACAAAATAAAGGCCTTTACTCACAAGAAAATTTTTCTCCAGATTACCTTCAGATTTCATTTACAATAAATGTTTGTTTTTTTTCTGTAATGGTGAATAAAAGAAATATTATTACTCTTATGCTTTTTAGAAAAATATTTTACATAGTGAGAAATGATTAGGAACATATGATTTGGAGTCAAACTGATGGGAGTGTCAACGTAGATTAAGACATTTGCTTAATTATTATAAAGTGTATTTTGTGCATTCAAAATATGTGATTGAAAATAAAACTCATCCTGCAGCATTCTACTAAAAATTAAATATAAAATGCACAGAATGATTATGAGATATTGTACCATTACAATAATGGTATTCATCATTATTATCATAATATTATCATCACCATCTGTGTATACAACTCTTATTTTTTCATTTACTATGATAACATAACAATTATAATGTATCTTTATAACACTAAAATCTATGAGATTTTCCATCTGTTGTTTTATGAGTTTTTATTAGTACAGCATCCAAATGTTTAGATCCTAATACTGGCCCATAACTCACCGGTGTTGCTGCATAAATTTTCTGTCCCTGATTCTTACAGTGTTCTGCTAATGAAATATTAATATGCCATGATGCTTTATTTATACATTATACATAACCTGATACATAGAGATAAATGACTAATGTTCATAGCTTTTTATTCAACATGATTTTTACTTGTAGCTCAGAAACAAACAAAAATCAATTAATTACCTTGTTGTTTTGCATAAATAGCAATCTACTATGCACGATTACTGTAAATATACTAGCAAAATCAAAATTACATAAAAATGTATAGATCATGTCATTAGTAATACCACAAAATTTCATTGAAGAATTTGTCAAAATCTTACCATAACTGAAAAATCATGACTTACTCTAAGAAATGAAGCAATTTTAAAATTAATGGTGTTATATATTAATTGGTTTATCAAATAATTTTGTTCAAAACAATATTTTGACTGATCATATTTTACCTCTTTTTTTATTCTTCAGAATTAGAGTAAATATCCTAGTTTATATAAAATTGAATAATATAATTTCTTTTGGATATCAAACTATAGCTAGGATTGGTGGCACACACCTATAATCCCAGTACTTTGGAAGATTGAGGCAGGAGGATCCTTGCATGTTCAAGGCCAGCCTGAACTGCATACTGAAAGTCTGTCTCAAAAAAGTGAAAAAAAGATATTAAACTATAACACGAATGTGTATTACTGTGAATCACATGATAAAGTGAAACAACAGAGATTAGTTATTTTTGAGAAATCTAATTGACTGTGTTGTGGAGTGCTGCATATAAGGAATATAGAAATTCACATAGATAGAAAAATTTCAAACTTAAAATGCTGCCTTAATTGTTGTTAGAAATGTGGTTAGTGATAACTAAACTTTTGCTGAAATTTCATAAAATGCATTCATCTAGTGAATGCTTAAATTAAAAACAATTTATTATAAGATGAACTATATGAACATTAATGCCTTCAGAATATTCCCCCTTTCACAGTTGTGAGTCCGATCCCTGGTACAAAAAAAAAAATACTCCCCCTTAGTTTGAAAATATTTATGCCATCATTTTCTCCATTTTCTAAAGCCCTTTTGAAAGTCCTCTTCTGTGAGTATCTTTAGTTACACTGCCAGGGTTGCTTCAGTCTTCTGAATCCACTCAAAATGATTCGCACTTAGGAAGAGCAGGAGGTCCCAAGGTGCCAGACGGTGTGGAGGGGGTGAGGTCACGACACTGCTTCGCCAGCCTGGCTCTTTGGCAGTGGCATTCTGGGTACTTCTTCTATCATAGGATAGAGGAAGATAAACTCGAGTCATTTGGA
Organism: Dolichotis patagonum; assembly: GCA_004027295.1. Classification (NCBI taxonomy): domain Eukaryota; kingdom Metazoa; phylum Chordata; class Mammalia; order Rodentia; family Caviidae; genus Dolichotis; species Dolichotis patagonum. Next base: position 1,726 of record PVJX010005547.1, on the reverse strand, counting down.
GGATAATGAATCCGCCTTGAGACCACAGTGGTAAGTGAAATCTATCAGATACAAAACTTACATTTTTCTCATATGGAAAACCCGAATTAAAGTAAAAACAAATTAAAGATTTAAATAAAAGTATGGAGAGAGATCTTTCTCACACGGAAAGGGAGACAAGAGAAGAAGTGAGGTGAGAAGGAGGGGAACAAAACAGGATGAAAATAGGAATTAAGATGTGTTCTGTGTATGTTCCAACTCCACACAAAGCATGTGAACATTACATACCATGAACATGTAATAATAAAAAAAATCACATGATCTGTGTCTTTGATGCTACGACAATATTTTGAGGAGGACTAGTGGCAATGTGTCCCTTTGTGTAGCAACTATTTTTTAATGTTCACTTTTTATTCAAATATTTATTCAAATATTTACCATGCCTCATCTTGCCTGGCTGTGTTTTTGGAAAAGCTGTCTGGTTTATGCTTAACCACGTACATGTGAATTTCTATAACTTGGCTAATTTGCTGACAATGAGCAATTGCGATTCTATTAATAATTGACGTTTATAGCTGGGTTTTTTTGTTGTTGTTGTTGTTTATTTGTTTTTGTTTGTTTTGGCTTTTTTTGGTACCGGGTATCAAACTCATGACCTCATGCTTGCCAGTCAGGTGCTTATGACGCTAAGCTAAATCCCCGGCTCTGAGATTTATACCTAAAACTAGGATTTATAATGTAACTTATCAATTAGCACTTGTATACCGCAGCCTCATAATCTAGTTGGTAAACCTGAATAAAGAACATAGTGACTGAATGATATACAACAACTTTAAAAAGCTTTATAAGAAGACAAAGAACATTTGCAGGAAACTGATAACCAGTAAACAATAGCCTGTGTCACTTCTTCTTAGTATTATGGCTCCTATATGCTCACTTAGGTTCTATCCTCCAGATAGAACACTTCCTGGTCAGTAAATGACAAGTAATAATAAGTACATAACTGCTAGTTATAACTCGTGTGTGTGTGTGTGTGTGTGTGTGTGTGTGTTGTATGTGTGTCCTATTCTAAGTGACTGCCACAGAGAAAAGTCATTGGTGAATCTCAAAATTACCTAGGTGCAATTTTATTCACTTTTCCTCCAGGGGTATATTATTTCTAGAAATTGCTAAACAGAAAAAAATATTGGTTAATAATTAGTGAACCGGTTAAGAATGAACTTGAGATACTATTCATCTAATTATTATGATTAAAATAATAATAGTTAAGATTTAAGGAGCCCCATTTATTTCTTATCTGCAGATTGGTTAGTCTTGTTGTCACTCTGATAAACATTTGCAATAATAGTGGGTGTTTTCCTTCCACTTTGGCTGCTTGGTAAGTAAATGGGTTTCTTTCTACTGCATTAACCATTACAGGGTACTGCAGAGGGTAATGTCGTCGCTAAGCTATCAGATTTTTAATGGCGTTTACAAGTAATGAACCTTGGCAGAGACCCTCAATACTGAAAAATTATTCTTTTTTTTTAATTTGAAAGAGAATAAAAGAAAAGGGGGCAGTACAGAGCAGATCAGAACAGGACAACATAGGCAACACAGAACTTTACATTAAGTCAACTGGACATCAACAGTAGCTAACACCATATCTCTTACTCTGCTATAGTTGAGCATAGTTTCAAATACAATAATATCAAACATAACACAATAGTATAAAGCCATGCATAGAGTGAAAGAATTACAGGGCTTT
>PVJX010005546.1:25995-84834 GCA_004027295.1 Dolichotis patagonum | reverse complement strand
TGGGCTCCTGGGCAAACCATTTTCTGAGTTCCTTTTCGTCTCTCTTAGACAGAAGCTATCTGTCCCTCAATAAATATTTCCTAATCTTAACCCCTCTGTTGTCCCTTAGAATTCATTCTTTGATTTGGGGGAACACGAACTCAGTGTATCAGACATCTAGTGTGTTGAGAGTTATATTTCCCTTATTTCATTTGGAGGTTCTATATCATTCCTATACCAATAGGAGATTAATATATTTATTTAGATTTAAACACAATCTAAAAAATTTGGAGACCATGGTGTAATCGTAGCTCTTACATAGAACTGCCCGGCTCAGCACTAGTTTGGTTGCTTCTTTTGTCTTGTAAACTGGCAGGAACTTGTGCATGAAGGAATCGTCAGGTATGACTGTCATGCAGTCAGTATTGCAAATCTCTGTGAGCCATAAACATGATGCAATAGGAGCAGAAGGGAAGACACGTAAAAAGGAAACAGACGTCCAGATGGTTCCCCAAATTACGTATTTCATTGTTTCAAAAATACTGTTTCATTTATACTGCTAGTAAAAAAAAAAAATAGTTCATATAGTTAGTTTGTGAATTAGGCAGCTAGCTAAAGGAAGGGCCTGACACAGAGTTGAGTGATCCTTCAGACTGATAAAAGTTAGAATAGACAGTGCACTAGAACACTGGACAGAAAATGAATTCCTCAATGGAAAGCAGCCCACATTGTAAGGGAGGGTTTAGTCACTCCCTTACTAAGTCCTGAGTTTCAAGGAAATTAGAATGGAAATTAACCAGTTATTTGTTTGCTCTGAAATTTTACTTTCCTTTCAATCCTTTATGTTGAAGAATTCCTGAGTTCCAATTGGTCATTTTAAATCCACAGAGCCACCTGTGATAGGTGGTCACTAGACAACTGGGCAATCCAAGTGTTCTGCTGTCTATAATTAGCTCTGATTGAGAAGACATGCCATTACTCACTTGGAACCAGTTCTAGAAATCCAGGAGCTATTCTTCTAATTTCCAATAAAACCCTCTTAACTTCCTCCTTTGGCTCGGGACTTCATTTCTTGTGTTGTGAGACCATGAATGTGGCACATTTGACATCTAACAGTTTAGAAGTTATTGTTTTCCTATATCTCTAGTTTCTCTTAGTTCATTGAAAAGAAAGTTTTGTGCTAAGGTTGTTTTTTCTTTGTAAGAGAGAATCACTTTTGTTGATGTCTTGTACTCTGAGTAACTACTTTGAACATGATACATAGTGTATTAACTGTTGTTATTTTCTTGTTTTGTTATGAAATTTTGTTTTATTTTTTTCATAAAATAAATAAGTGATGCTAATTTCTCAAAGTGACCACCTCTACATTCAAAAAAGAAAAGTTAACTTCTTGCAATGAAGCCCTTTCTTATTTTACTTAGGAAAGCTGAGAAAACAGAAATGCAATTTGTACATCTAATCAACATTTCCAATGTAGCTCCTTGAGGAAATATGGAAAATGAGACAAGGCTCTTTTGTGCCCCATCACACTAAAGTGTGGCAAGACAAATGGAACCTGCTTTGCTCATCTATTTCTGAAATCAGTCAGTCGATAAGTCAGCTCTTTTGTTTTGAAGTTATAGCCACCGCCTTGTGCTTCCCCACCCCTGTTTATCCTGGGAAATTAGTCTGAGCTATATAGAAAAGGAGGGTAGAGTAGGGTTGCTTGAAGGAGGTGCAAGAAGGCGCTTACCTTCATTTTCAAAAGTGTAAATTGAGAAATGTGTGATTGGAATACCAAATAAAAACTGAAAGCAGTAGAACTATTTATGTAAGATTCAATCAGACTTATCCTTGGCAAAACAAATGCAGCAGAAATAGTCTGTAACAAAATATTAGCATAATGAATTTTAAAACAAATGACAGAGCACATATAGGTTGTGCTCCTTTTCCATTTGAGAAGCAACTGCTACATTCAAACTGTTAATGAACAGTCAGACCAAGTGTAGAATCAATTACACGATGCTTTCATTCACTCCACTCCTGTATTCAGAAGTATAATCGGTCCATCTAACAGACTGCATAATGATGCCGCACCCTGTCAATCATACTCAAATTGCATGAATTTTAAGAAGCAAACCAATGCATGGAATTAAACTGATTTTCTTTTCAAGACATACAACCACAAAACCAAGCACTAAAGGTACTATTTGTAAATCTTATTGACCAATTTGTATGATAAACACCACCAATCTCTGACCTGAAAGAGAATACTTGAAGTTCAGTTAACAGGAAATTGAATTACTACCTGATTGCATTACAAAATAAATGCTGTCTTTTCTTTTCATATAGGCCAGTGTTTTCATACACACATATTCAAACTTGTTTTTATTATATTTCAAGAAACAATCAATTGTCCATAAGATGTTCCTTTTCAAACTGCAGCAAACATCACTTTGAATGTACTTCAACTAGTTCCCTGTAGCATGTTTCTAAACTTGGATTATTCTCATACATTACTTTAGTTGCATGATGGATTTCTTTCCATATCCAGAAAGACTACAGTTATGCTGTTGTAGGCAACTGAGTTAGATAGAAATATTATAAGCAGTCAGACAGGGGTAGGCCCTGGAAGGAACCAGTGCAGAAGACCCAGATATCTTGCAAGTTTGGAGGAGACAGATACTTCCTGCTGTGAGTCAGGCCTCAAGACAAAAAAATCCAAAAAATACACCCACATCCTAAGGATTGATATTCTTAAATAGGTCTCTATCACCATGAGGAAGCCAGGAGTCACCATCCCAAATCCCTACAGGGTGTTTGTTTGCTATGTGCCATTTGTCCCTGATTTAATCAATTTTACCTAAGCAATTAACCTTATTGGTTGACCATAGTTCTGTCCCACTTTATGGCCATCTTGCGAGTTCTCATTTTGGACCTGCCACGCTTTGTGGTTTTACTTTATAAAAGTTCCTTTAAAAAGAGTCTTTGGCAACCCACTCGGGACCACTTCTGTCTCTCTCTCAGACAGAAGCTTGCTTTCTCTCAATAAATATATTCTTTTCTTAACCTCTGTTGTTCCTAAAATTCATTCTTCGATTATAGAGAACATGAACTCGTCCCAGACATCTAGTAGGTTGGGAATTTCTTTCCCCTATATCAGGACCACTTTTTGTGTAGGTTTGAAATGAATTAGCAGAAACAATGTTATTTCAAATTCAGTTTCTTTTGGTTCTGTGAGTTGACTCTTTTTTGCTATTGCTTTCTCACATAGGACTCTTCATTTACCTCTTTGAACCTAGTTGGTATTATAGATGTTTATGTCTAAGATTAAGCAAACAGCAGCTAACCAACATTTGCATTTCGCAGCTGATAAAGGCACACAGAATGCACTGCTTGAATGCCAAACACCCAGCTCAATTTGAGGGTTGATTTTTGCATGCAAATGTGATAATGTTTCCATGTTTGTCAAATCATGTGCTGACAATATGTTTTATGCTTAATTGACTTAAAAACTGTGAAGTTTTAAACTCAAGTTATAAAATATTATTCAATCAATTCCTACCAAATATATCTTCTATATTTTAAAAGGGGGAGATGCAAAGCTCTTTATTTTTTTATCAGCTTTCTCTCACTCCTGCCAAAGATCTATTTAAGATTGACCTTGTTCACAAAAATTTGCCCTACTGATGGGATTATGTCCTGTTTCAAACTGGACCTCTACACATGGTTATTTTAATAATGCCCATTGAAATTTGCATAAAAGAGATATCTTATGGTCAACCACTTACAGAGGCTTTGAGATTCCAGAGGGTATTGAGGGCATCTGCATCACAATGGTGTTATTTCCAACAGAGGGAGGTTTCAGAGGGACTGTGGGAAGCCGAATTCATCACAAAATTCCAATATTTAGCGTCATTTTAGAATGAACTCAAAGAGAACACATCCTAGAAGGAAGTGAGTCAAATGCATGGCATTTCTAATGCTTCAGTAGCAGGGTTGAGAGGAGGTGAAGGTCCAAATGGACAATATGACTTTTTCAAGGAAGATGATAATAAGATCTTTGTTCTGGTTCAAGAGATGACAACAACTTAGCCCTTCAGAAAGATGCAAAACAAGTATTTTAGGATTGAAGAAGAAAATAAGCTTCAGAAATCCTCTGTGGTGGGAAACATGAATGAATGGCCATCCCCACTGCATGGGGAATTCCAAATGCAGAATCCAGGCTAGAACTGCAGCGTACAGAGGAGTGAGTACCCGGACCCACAGGCAGATGCTGAAGTTACATATGCTCATTTGTCATCGGCCTTCTTCCCTCATAGCTTTCTTGCTGACACAAGCCAGGGCATGAAAGATCCTCCTGCAATCACTCATTCAGCCATTAATTCTGCCCTCCATTCAATGGACATTTATTGAGACTCCTTTATGTGCCAGATTCACAGGGTTCCCTTCATTCTCACCACGTGGGTCACTTGCTTTTCTGATTCCAGGACACACGCACTCCCATTTTTCTCTCAGAAAGGCTTCCTATTCCCATTCCATGAGACCCAAAGAGAATTCAGTTTTCCTGGAGATGAATCCTACAGTATGAACTAATTTTCCTAGATTCGACCATTGTTGATATGACATTTAGCATTTCTGACAAGGTGCCATCAGTTTGAGTTATCTAATAGTATGACATTTTGTCTGAGGGAGCAAGGCTTTTCCTATCACTAGAGGCAACCAAATGTGACTATGCATGCTCTGCGACTCTCTCCCTTCTGTGATGTTATGATTGTGTGATTCTTTATCTTCCTGTACTGATTGTGTGCTTCCGCTGCAAGGTACATGACAAATTTGCCTCCAAGAACTCTATGGGAACAGTTACTTAATGGATAATTAGTGAACTTGTGGGTGATTAAATAAAAGTTGGTCCAATTATCATCAATCTAATCAGAGGATTAGAGAAAACAATGATGTAGGATGGATGGTCTAGTTGGGCAAGTGTAGGAATCTAGTTATACTGGTTCAGATCATTCAGCACCTTCTCCACAGAAACCCTCTCCAAAATCTAATGAAACATCCTAACTACTATACTACAGATGAGTGTTTAAAAAGAAAAGAAAATTCCAACATAGCTTTAACAAAAGCTGTGAGAATCTTTGTAAAGACTTCCCAACAGGAAAAAAAAAAGTGTGGTGACTCCTTTTTTTGTTTTGTAAGAGATAATTAAATAAGCACATTTTCTAAATGTGTCATTTCCTTCATTGGCAGATGGTTCACTTTACAATAAATCTGCTTTGTTTTAGAAATTGGTTTTACCTCTAAATAACAAAATGGAGCATGACAGACTTTCAACATGTCTCCTCAAAAAATTAATGGGATCACTATTCACTTTGCTTTAAAAGGTGACATTTGGATAAAATGATAAAGTGGCATTTGGTTAAGCCACTCCATTAAAATAAACCAGAATTTTTTTTTCTGAGATTGTTCTATTCATGGGACAACTTTGGAGTGTACCTGTTCCAACTCCCATTTGGTTCCCTTTCAGTGGTGTCTAGCACCAAACTAAGTCCTAGTGTCCTTTCTTCAACAAATGCTGATACTGAGAGGACAAATGAAAAGGACAGAACACTTGAGGACTTAAACTGACACAGCTTCTAACATAAAGAAAATGTGGAAATTTCTAAACTGTGAATTTGCATTATTCATGAATTCAACTTTTACAAATTCAGCAACATGAATAAAGTGTGGGTGGGGTGAGAATGATAAAGTATTTACATAATTATGGCAATTTCATTAAATTCTTTCACAATGGGTGTTTACAGCAGGAGCAAGAACAGATTGGCTTATGTTGCTGGACTCCTGGAGATCAATCTCCACCCCAAACTGCCTTTCGGGGATGATGAGCTCATTGTGCACTGAAGCTGTTTTCAAACTTTCCATTCACCCTTTGAGAACTGCTGCACTAGAACGTCTCACTGTGTACTTCTAATAGTTAAGCTTGAATATTTATTTTTCAAATGGAAAATGGACACCATTAACTGCTTTACCTGATTCTTAAGTTTGAAGAAACAGTGATTTCTTTTAACTTTGTAAGGAAAACCATATGTAGCGAATTTGTTACAAAATGGCATATTCTAGTTAATGTTAGCAGGAACTATGATACTAAAATAATATTTTTAAAATTTACATCCAGCCAGGCAGTCATTCATGATGGTTTCGTGGCAGCTGTTTTTAGGATTTGGGATCATATTAGAGATATTTAGGATTTATTGCCCTGTGACTTATGTAGGAAACCTAATATGCTGAGTATCTGGCACTTAAAACCCTGCTTTATTTCCTTGCATCTGTGGTTGCATCTATTGTGGTTTAAGAAAGTGAATATAAATTTTAAAATCTGTGCAAAGTTTTAAAAGAAAAATATTTTTCTCTAATTTTACATTTATATAGATTAAAGGATTTTTATGAGTAATTGTAACTAAATGCAATTGTTTTATGCTCAATCTCCAGAATCTAGAGTAACTCTTTCTTCTTTGTCTTTTTGTTCCTATAAGATTTTGAACAGGACATTTCTGTTTTCCAACATCCAGAGAATGGAGAAGTAGTTCTTACACAGTTTTCAAGGACTCCAGGAAGAAAGTGTAAGATGACTGTTACCAGATCACTTGCTTCCACTGGAAAAGTAAAGCCCAAAGCAGCTTTTTAAGCAAGAATTCTACAAGACATCATGGATGACAGTCAAAAATTTCCTTTGGAATTATGAATTCCCTAAATAAATCATAACAATGGTTTGACTGCCTTCCACATTCTTCTTTGCAGAGTGAAGTGAAAGCTATTAAGGAAAAGGAGACCAGCCAATATTAAACTGGGGAACGAGGAGAGGAAAGAGAGGTAGATAACTCAAAAATATACAGAAGCTGAAAAATTCTAAGAAAATTGTACAGGGATTGGAAGAAAAGAAAGATGAGTCAAAACTGACTCCAAGGGACTTGTCACTAGGCAATGGAGGGGACAGTAGAATTAGGAATATAGAACAGTGAAGTCTGAATTATTGTAATGTTTGTCAGACCTCTGAGGACATATCTTCAACATAAAAGTAAAATCCAGGAAAGGAACAAGAATAGAAAAGGGTAAGATTAAGAAAAAGAAAGAAAGAAAGAAAAGGTACAATCAAAAGTACTTCATTTTCCAGCATCAAGGCAGACTTTCTTTTTTTAACTTTTTCTCTTCTTTGACTATTTTGGGCCTCACAGAATCACTGAGGGGAAGAGAATCTATTGCTGAGCCTTTCAAACATGATTCATTATGAGACTAAGATTCAGAGAGGTCAACATGTGCTTCTGCGAGATTATTTAGTGGAAACCATTAGTGTAAAACCACTCCAACAAAACTCAAAGACCTTTTCAAAGTAATTCAGATGCCAGGAATGAATTGTTTGCCTGGAAGCCTTGCAAATTAAGTAATGAATATCAGGTTTTAGAAAGAAAGCAATACCTGGAAATAAATAAATAACATCTGGGGACTGGTTCTGTAGTAATACACTATTCTGTGTAGGCCAGTCTATAAAAATTCTCATTTTTATTTAGAAATAGGGCTCTGGTTGAGAAAAGTATGGTAATATTCCTGGAGGGCATTATGACCAAAGGAATTAGTTGAGCTAGAGAATAAGTAAATTTGGTATGAGTAGGGAAATTATTATATTATGAAGAAGTACCTAGAAATATCAAAAAAGATGTTCAACAGCATGTGTAATTATAATTAGTATGATATAACAAGAGTTTGTATCTTAATGGTATTGCTCTATAACTAGGTAAATTACATTTCTTCAAGTGTAGAAACAGAATAATATCTAGTAGTCAAGTTTGCTATGGGAGATTAAATTAATATTACATGAAAGCACCAGACATAACATCTGGCATGTAGGACTTGAAAAACACTGATTTGGTTGATTTTCATTACCAGTTGTATGTAGTCGCATTTACAATGTACCTTAATAACACAGCAAGAAGATCTATATTTTATCAGTATTTCACCATTACATTCTTGAAATTGATGTGTATCCATGTTAATCAATTGTGTCAGAATTTACATCTTACTGTTTTCTTCTATCGCTTCTTAGACTTTTCTTCATTAAATTCATTTTGTCACAATTATTTTTATATATCCTTGAATAATTCTTTCAGAAATGATCTGTGACAAGGAATTTTCTGAGCCTCTACAATTCTGAATGTCTTTAGTTCGCTCTAAATTTTTTAATGTAATTATTCTGACATATTGATTGTGGGCTCAAAATTATTTGCCTTAGAATTTTAAATATTTTGCTTCATTCTTTTCTACCATGAGGAAAAAAGACCACTGGATGGTTATAGTTCCATAGATAAAAGAGGATTTTATTTCCTCCCTGAAAGTTTTAAAAACTTGCTATTTCTCCTTGGAATATTGAATTTTCAATGTGTTTTTGCTTTGTCAGGATGGGAAAATTACGTTCCCTTTCAGTGGTCTGAGTTGTGCACTGGCAGCATGGTCCCCTGGCTGCAGAGCTGTGGCATGCAGCTCTGCAAAGCCTGGCAGTCAGTGACAGAGGCTCCATCTTTATAAATGGATCGATGCTGACTTTCTGAAGTGAGTCAGGCCGGTAGGAGTGGATGAGAACTGCAACATGAAGAGCAAGCCCAGCTCTTTGCTTCTCTTTTTGTTTTGCCACACCGTGTCTCTTCTGCCATCATCACTTCACTTTGTGCTTTTGTCATGACTCAGCCTGGCAGGAGGAGAGTGTTTCTCATCAGAACATTGGCATCATGTGTTTGGACCCTGCAGTCACCAGAATCGTAACCCAAATAAATCTCTTTTCTTTCTGTACAATCTAGTGTAAGGTGTGCTGTTAAAACAATACAAGATGAACCAAGATACCATTTGATTTATGCAACTATTACTGCTCTTTAATTTTCTCTATTCTTTCCAGAACTCTTCAGAAATGAGTTTATGTGTTTGGGAGTAAATATTGATTCTTTTCATTGCCATCACAAATACTTTGGCTGCTGTATATTTTAGAATATTTCCTGATTTATTCTTCTTGATTCATTTTTCAGCTATTTTCTTTCAACTATGAATCTTTTAATTTGAAATTGTTTTTTTTTAATTTCCAGGAATTTTTTTTATCTCTAGTTGTCCTTTCTCTCCCTCTCATTGGAACATAGTTTTCTAACACACACACACACATTTTTCTCTCTACCATCATTTTTATTGGATATATATTCCTTTGATAGCAAAGTCTAGAGTTGGTAATGGGTATCTTTTAGTGGATTTTAATTCATTTAATATATACATTGACCCTTTTTTCCTGACATTTTTATGTATAGCTATATAACATTTTATACAATATTATCAGGAATTCTTTGAGCCAAGATCTTGCTATGCAGCTCAGGCTGGGCTTGAACTCACTATGTAGTCCAGTCTGGTCTCAAACTCACAAAGATCCTCTTGCCTCAGCCTCCCAAGTGCTAGGATTATAGGTGTGCACCACCAGCTTTGGCTATCAGGTTATTTTTTGTAATTCAAATGATCCTTCATCAGGGTATTTCAAATAAGAAAAAAAATTACTAACATAATTTCTTAATGAATTATGCACATAGATATTTTCATAAGGGATATATTTCTCATGTAGCTAGTAACTAAATTAAAAGAATTGCTATGATCATCACAACATTTTTAAGGTTAAATGGTATGATTTTAGTTTTCAAACATGATTTAATAAAATATATGCTATCCAGTTGAAAATACATGCATACAAAATACACAGGAAAAATAAATTATATCCAGGGCTCGGAATGTAGCTCAGTGGCCCAGCACTTACCTGGCAAGTGTGAGGTTATGAGTTCATTCCCAGTACCAGAAATAAACAAATAAAAATTTTAAAAAAGACATATATTCAACATTTTCATGACTCAGAACATATGCATTCACATCATCCTAGATATTATATAGTGCTTCTTTTAGAACTGATGAAAACTTTGTTCCAAACAGACTTATTTCATGCTCCATTTTTAATTATATACTTTAAATAAATATGGATTTACACTTTACCAGAAGAATACAGTTCAATTTTGAGAAGTTGTTTTAGACACCTAATTATTATAAATTAATTACAATAAATCCTACTTAAATTAAAAGGATTTTGTTTTTTCCTAAACATTAGATTTATAGGCTTTTGTTACAAGCATAGCTGCCCAGAGATAAAAAGAGAAATAAATCAAGTAGCTTCCAAAGCATCCTTGCTATGCAACATTTTGAATACACCAGACAATATCATTAACGTATTTTGAAAGTATTTTAACAGTTTTACTATTTATGTTGTTACATAGGACCAATATGATAATGCCAATATTTCTAAAATAATAAGTGAACTGCAAGTGTCTATTTTAATACTGTATAAAAAAGAATCCCAGAGAACAACAAAATTAACCTTTTTAATGGAACTGCCAATCACAACTTTATTGATAGAATAGCATGAAAGTCTGAGTAAGATTAAGCCAGATATGATTTGTCATGTTTTGGCTTTTAATTTTCTTATTGAAGAAACAATAGTTATAAAGAAGACACAAATACAATTAAATTACAGGATTTCATAAAGATGCCTATGGCTCTGTTATGGCTTATATCTAGATGTTCCTCCCAATGCCTAATGTAGTCATAGGTGGGGCTTTTCAGAAGAGGCTGGATTTAGGGAATGTGCTGCTGGGATCAAGGGTATGATGCTGGGATTCATGGTGCGGCGCTAGGATTAAGGATGTGACACTCTGGGTGTGAGTGCTACCTGTCCTAAACTACCACCCCTAGCTTTATAATCTGGATAAGATACAAGGGACAGAAAGAAAATCACTGTTTTGCCACTTGTTGATTGCTGCTTGCTTCTGCTGCTGTTTATCTTCTAGGCAATAGAAGTTTCCTCCACCCTACTCTGTGATGCCCCCCTGCCATACCATTCTGCCTTGCAGCCAGAGTATTATGGACTTAAACCTCTACAAACTGTGAGCCAAAATAAACCTTCCCCTCTTTAATATTAGGTGTCAAGTATTTTGTCTAAGCAACAAGAAAAGTAACAAAGGCAGACTCCTTTTCAAATGTATACTTGGGCCTAAGAATCTAGCCATGGTCTAGGAATCCATGGAATAGTCTTGGACTCCTCACTTAGTTCTTAGTTCTTAGGTTCTGAAAAGTCTATGAAGTGCTAAGAGATTGAAGTTTGCAGAATCACGTGGTGGTGTACTTCCAGACGGCTTCATTCATCACTGTCCTAGATATGGCCAGAGAAGAGTATGGCCATATTTGCCCTGGTTTGGGAACTTTGCCACATAAATACTTTGTACTTCTTTAGATGAGAAGAAGCTGGAGAAAGCACAGAGGCTAGAGAAAAAATGAAAGGTTTTTGCTACAGTTAGAAAAGAAAATTTCCGTGGAATTCTCTTGCGACACAGTCTTCACACCCAGGATGTGGGAGGATGGATGCTTTTGCAGTTCCTGATAAACACAGTTTTCTGATAGGATTTCAGTGAAAGCTTATGGATGGATCAGATTTGGCCACTCTCATTTTTTCAGATATCTTTCTCATTCTTCCTTAGGAAATATTCATACCAATCTGCATAAATGCCTTTGCTCACAGAAAATAGAACAAGATGATTCCATATTGCATTAGTGACATAGCCCAGTCCCTTGGCTCTCCCTTACTTCTAATGGAGTTGGTTTCCTAATGTCTTCCTAAAACCAAAGCGCACTCAATACGCATCAAAGATCTTGACAAAGAGCTTTGGGGAAAAAAGAAAATTAAGGCCTCAGATGGCAATTCTTTCTCAAGATTTCCCTCTAGATCTTCCAGAGGCCTGCATAACTGACATAGGAAGGATAAAGGCCCCTTTTTATAATCAAGTTAATTAACACGTGTAAACAAGGTTGGTTCCCTATATTGAGTCACTTAGATTCTGGGAAAAAAATATAATAGTGCCATCAACAACCAGAAATGTCTAATGTACTAAGGATAATGACATAAATATTTGCTTTCATTGTTTGACTGTTTGATAATTTTTTTCATGCCTAAATCTTGTAACTTGAACAACTACTTATAAGATAACAATATACAATATACTAACTAGTATTAATTTCCTACTTTTTTTTAAATTTGGTGTCATTTCTATCTTTTGTTATTTTTTTAAAAAAACAAGTTGAGATAAACTTTATGTACTATGAACTGCAGTGATGTTATATACAGATTGTTCTAGTTTACAACAGTTTGACTTGTGATTTTTTATTTTACAATGGTACAAGGGGATTAACTTGCTCTGTGGAGAATTTACTTATCCTTAAACTTTCCTACATGAGAATAGTCAGGTGTAATTCTTGACTCACATTCAAACAACAAGTTAGCAGACCTTGGCTAATTCCTGTGGTAGTCATGTAGAATGAGCTTTACTTAACTTGCTTTTGGCCACACTCTTGCGGTATGCCTTTGCTTAACCCTAAATTATTGATAAATTCCCAATCAGCAACTTCTTTTGTCCCTACTCAGAAATGTAATCAGAATTGTCTGGAGGTCTTGGTAAAGTAGGATCCTGGGTGACAGAGCCCACAGCCTGTGATTTAGTGGATCTGGGGTAGAGTTGGAGTAAAGACCAAAAATTTGTATTTTTAACAAATTTTCAAGTGATGTTGATGCTATCATCTATATACTGAAAACTACTAGTCTATCCCCATAATGGCAGACTGCAGCTGTATTACCAACATTTTAACCTTGACCTGATTCTGATATTTCAGTGTTTATTTGGTACCCAAGATTCTGCGCTGGGTCAGCATACAGCTACTCTCCCCAGCTATGATTCTTGGATAACATACTATATTAATGGAATTGCTCTGTTGACCTTCGTGGCTTCCCTTGGCCTGCCATGCCCTGTTGTCACACATACTAACTACAATGTGTGCTTTTAAATGTTTCCACATGTAAGCAAAACTGGTCCAAAGCAAAAATTTTTTCAATGTTTCCTTTAGCTCTAATATACTATTGTAAATGGTCATAAAGATAAACACATTTGGAATAAATACTATGGTAGGAATAGCTCATTTTGCATTGAATGTCAAGAGAGCATTGATGACACTAAATAAGAGATTAAAAAAATGTAAATTATAAGATTAGGATGTGAGTGAACACTAATAGAGAAGACAAAATTTCAAGAGAGCATGCTTCCAAGTTAAGCCAAAGAACCAGAAGGACAAAATGAAGAAAGGTTGTGCATAAAGCTGATTTTGAATAGATTAAAGCATGGCTGTAGACTGGATTAATAAGTAGTTAGAAAGATGATATACAAATAGAGCTTTTCCATTAGAGTCCCATAACTCAGAACCTCTATGATTTTCTGAACAAAATACCCAGTGAGGGGAACTATATGCCCTGCAGAACTACCTGAGAGGCACATCCATATTTCACAAAACCTACTTCCATATTTCAGTGCAACCTAGTAAGCTGACCAAGCACTGAAAATGTAAGCAAAGGTCATAAATAATGAAGAGAGGGAGATAAACTACAGTGATGCACGAAAAACACACAGGTCCATCAGGAGATCTGAAGCCCTCAGATATGGTTATGCTGGCTGATCATAGGGCTTTCACCAGAAATAGAATTACAAAGACCATAGAAAGAACAATGTTTTGTTTTACAAATAAACTCTGTGGGGAGCCATTCTAGCATGAGAAAAGATTAGGTCAAACACTTATAAGCAAAAACTATCATCTTCTTAAGAATTGAAGAAGTTCCTTCTATGTCCTTCCAGTAAGATTTTAGTCTGTGTGCTTTGACTTCAGGTTTGTTTGCTTTCATCAATATGTAGAAGTCTGAGGTTTTATGCATGTTTATACATATGCACGTGAAGTCACTATACATAGGTAGGAATAGCTGTCTCTGGGATATGTGTTTGTAAATGTGGAAAAGGTTCCTGCAACCATTAGTGAGGCACTGGTAGAACACACACACACACACACCCCTTCTCCAAAAATGACACAACTGTTCCATGAAAGATGACTGCATTCCAGAGCCATTTGGGTTGTAAAAACTGAATAACTAATCCTCATGAAGTGCTTTCCATGTGGCAGGCACTGTTCTAATTGTGAAGTTATTGTCATCTTTCTCTAACTTTAGCACTCACCAAAACCTCATGCTAAACATATCTATAAAAAAGCAAAAAGTAAGACTGAAAGAAGATTGAACAGATGGACTTTTCCCTATTCTTCCAGTGAAGCATAGTTGAAAACCCTAGACACTGTACACAAAACATGGGGAAAGATCAATAGTCAAGATCTGAAATATGGTGCATATCGCTTTGCACCATTGTAAAATAAAAAATCACAAGTCAAACTGTTGTAAACTAGAACAATCTGTATATAACATCACTGCAGTTCATAGTACATAAAGTTTATCTCAACTTGTTTTTTTAAAAAAATAACAAAGGATAGAAATGACACCAAATTTCAAAAAAAAGTAGGAAATTAATACTAGTTAGTATATTGTATATTGTTATCTTAGAAGTAGTTGTTCAAGTTACAAGATTTAGGCATGAAAAAAATTATCAAACAGTCAAACAATGAAAGCAAAAACTGTTCTTTTTGATGAACTTACATAGATTAGTAGTATAGTTATCATATATATACATACATATACACATATATAAATATATGTATACCTGTATACATATAATCTTTTCCCTTCTTCTTTTTCTCCTTTCCTCTATTCCGGTTGTTCTTTCTTTTTGAGTACTTTCTTTGCCTTTCATTTTCACAATATCTATTGTACAAGCACTGGAGATCAGTGTGAAGATTCCTCAAAAAAAAGTAGAGTTGGAGGTCCCATTCAAACCAGCTGTCCCCCTTCTGGGTATTTTCCCCAAAGAATTGAAAACATCATGCCATAGCAATATACATCTCAAGTTTTTGAAAGTACAAAAATACAGAAAGTAATAGTTCCATGTATGTCACCATTTCAATTTCAATCTGTCAGAAATGGATATTTTTGAGTGTTATTTCCCTACTGAACTGTAGGATGAATTACAAATTTCATATAGGCTAGCAAATTTAGGAATAATGTTTTTCCTTAATTCTTCATGTTTGGAAATGAACCCAAGTGCCTTAATAAAATATTTACATCTAAACAATGTATTTTGAAGTATCCTCTGAAAATGAACCCAACATTTGCTCTGTAGAAAATGAATCAAGTTGTATTCTTGTTTTTGATCACACAAACACACAAAGCAAAAAAGATATCCTCTCATTAAAGTAATCTTCAGAGGGATGTTTAGGACAATAATTTATACCTGCTGGGGGACTGTTTCCTTCCAAATTGCTTTACTGCCCCGCAAGCAATAACAGGAAGTTGACTCATTCCCTGCGGCAGCATATACGATCCGAAAATGGACACAACAATATCTCCAGCTCTTCTGCAGTGTGACCTTGCCAGTGTTTCATCAAAAGCTAGGCTATAAATCACCTCCCAATGAACCTCAGATGGCTACCGTGACTTGCTTATAACCAATAAAATGTGCCAAAGTGATGCTGTGAGACTTCTAATGGAAGGTGAGAAGCCCTTCATGTTCCACTTCCATCACTTGAAATTTGCTGTCTGGATGCTCACTTTAAAACTCAGTGCCATTCAGTGAGAAGCCAAAGGCACACTGTGGGGCTGCCCTAGCTGATCTCATCGGGTGAGGCATCTCATGCATCCCATGCCAGGTACTCCACTTGTGACCCAGTTCCCAGATATTCGAATCCTTCCTATTAAGTCCACAGAAATTGTGGGACAGAAACAAATGATTCCCATTTGTGCCACACAGAATCTGCAAGCCTAATAAAATAGTTGATTTGTTCCAAGTTTTGGGGTAGTTTGATACTCAGCAATAGATAACTAAGACATTTTCCCCTCTTCAACTTGCTTAACTGCCAGAAAGCAATCACACAATATTGACTCATCCCCCAGTATGGATTATAATCACTTTTGATCATATTATCTTAATGGAAATAGAAATACCTGAAGTTCGATTTAAATTTTATGTTTACTGGGAGTCACACTTTAAGAGCATAATCTTACTTTCAAAGTTCAGTGTTACTGCTTCCGATGACATTTGTTTGATATAGTGTGTGTTGAAAACAGCATAGAAACTGTGGAAGTGTTGTATCTTTAAATTCTAGCCTTTCCATAAACCACGTAGCAATCCAGGTGATATTTCCAGCCTTCCCTATAAAATGGTTATATTAAAATTTTATTCTTAAGAACTTTAAAGATTATTAAGAATAATGTTTAAAGTATAGTGCTTGATGGAAGGTTTAATTGCCAAGATTTGTGATCATTATTATTATATACACTTCCTCACACATATGGAACATTAGTTTATTTGTCAACTGATTAATGTATAATTTTTTCTCTCTACTAGGACTGCTTTGCTTTCAAAGTGCAAATGGTAGTGTCTCGATTTCTAGTGGTCCTGTAGTCCTGTGATTGGGGTAGCTGGAAGATTGCACATCATTATTCAGTGAAAATGTTTTCCTTTATCTTTAGAATAGCCACTATGATATAGAAACTCTATGAGAAATGCCACCAGAAATTCCCATTAAAAAGTGCAATAAATGTTTTCTAACTAATACATTATGTTCTGAATTTATAGGAACAAGCTGAGAAAAAAAGACCTTGGCAGTCATTTAATGGAATTATTACAAAAGCTAATTCATGTGTAGATTATTGGACAGTATTCATTTCAGCATGGAGGAATGTATTCATTTCAACATACAGGAACATTTTAAAATTAGTTTCAGAAAAAAAGGTCTTCCATAATAAACTTTTAATTTTAGGAGTTGCACAAGGTAAAGACTGAAAATCATAATAGACCAGGTACCATGTCATCTCTGATATACTACAAAACTTCTTTATGAGCACATTACAATTTGAAGAGCTAATAATAAAAAGAAGTGATGCTGAGATGATGAATTGATGCTATGCAATTAGACCTATTAGAATTCACAAGAGTCGACAGGCAATAATCAAACCCCTTTCATGCTGCCCATTGCAATTATCTTTGCACTTAAGAATCAACAAAGCACATAATGACTTGCACTCGATTAAGGAATTCATGAGAAATGGAATTTTAATTAGTGTGTAGAGAATTTGTGCCATTTATTACTTTATAGGCCAACAAATTTTGAAAACTAGTTGAGAAGTTAAAAACAGGAGTGACAGATGCTTGGCTGATCATGATAAGGAATTTGGACAATGAAATTTTCCAAAGTTTCCCTCCTCCCAAATTGACTCCTAGTAATATGAAACTTACTATTGTTGGATGCTGAAGTAATAAGAATATCACTAGTTTCATGGCTGAATGATAAACAACAGGTATTCAATCCATTTCCAATTCTGTTTTTCAAACCACAGTATTTTATATTATTCCCAATCACATGTACATGCAAACATATTTATATATAACCTTCATCAGAGCCAAGAACAACTATTAATTACTATCAGTGTAAGAAATTAAGTATAGATCCTTGGTAAGATTAGTATTTCAATATGGGAATTTTTTAAAAAGTTCAATGAGTAAAGATTATGATTACTCAACTTGCAGGATGATTTTTTGTTAATTATGAAAAGCTGCTGTGTAACAGCTGTTTGTTTTTAATAATGCGTGCTCATGACACACATTCTCTTTTAATGCACTTGACCTTGGCCATGAAAATTAAATGATCTTAGTTTGGTGCCCCATAGATATATATAGTAGGCTTTGCCATTTAACACATAAGTAAATGGAAATTCATTTTTCTCAAAATCAACCTGGATGCTGGATAAAAGGTAGCAGGTTTATAAATAGAAAATGTCAAATGCCAGTTTGCAAATGCAGTCAATTTTTTAACGTATTTCTTATGCTCAATTTAATCTCTGAAAAGTTGGTCTACAATACAAATAGTCAAGAAACATCCACATTCACTGCTGCACTTTGAATAAATGGAAACAAAACAAACACTGAACACAATGGCCCTTCCTACTCAGTTCATAAAACATCAGGAAAGGAAATCAATATTTATGAAAATAAATCATCGATTCAATTCCCAAACAAAGCCAAGTTACACACAAACAATTCTGGAAGTCATTATCTGCATTCTATTTAAAAATCTTATTTACTTTGTTGTTAAAAATTATGCTAATTTGAGATGTAATATTTCAGTGTTTGAATTGTGGAAAGTACTTGAATAAAGATCAATTCAATGTGGCATGTGATATTTTAAACCTTTTCAAAAACTTTAAAGATTCAGTATGTTGTTATTATAGTGGTAAAAGTCCTTCTCTAACATCAACAAAGAAGTTGAGGCAGGAATTGTAGTTCTTCACTTTTTTTTCTCTTTTTCTTTCAAAGTAACAGAAATTTAATATTACCTGAGTTTTCTGTTGCCTGAAATGAAATATTACATTTCCCAAAAGTCCATGGGTATGTTACATTTCCCAGGAGATGTGCTCATGTAACCAAATTCTCAAAGAACCTCTGGAAAAGCTGCAAAGGAAACATAATCCCATTCTGCTCTTCTTTCCTTTTTCTTTCTGTTTGCTCTAATATGTACTAACTTGATGATGGCTAGAACATAGCAGCCATCTTGGACCACAAAGTAGATAAAATATAAATCCTTTAAGCATGAGGCTTTATTATTTACAAAATTCTCCCATTCACATTGCTTCCTCATTTGAGTTATAGGAACTCTTCAAAGGAGGTCATTCAAATGGTTGTTCTTTTACTTTCTTTTGTGTTGCTATATCTTCCAGGGCTAACTGATGATTTTAGTTCAGTGAACTTAATTCAAAGAAAGTATCTAAGGAAAAGAAATAAAAATGTGACTTTGAGCTGTGTTAAGTATTGTTGAGGAATACTAAATTTAGTGTCCATCTGCCAGGCAGCCAAAGCAAGAAAAACGTAAGGCTGTCTGGAGAGACAATCTGCTTTTTTCTTAACCTAGTAGTAAGTTTAAGGAAGTCTATCTTGTTGAACTTTCCCAAATGGGATATCTTATGATATCATATATGTCTGGAGAAGTAGTGGTATAAATGATACAGAAACAGTGTAAATATTGACCTCATATTGTCCTCACAGAATCAGAAGGAAGATGATTATGTCTTGGTTTGACATGAGACTTTATGGAGCTAAGTGATATGACATTAGCATAATCTACTTTTTTTGTCAACTTTAGAACTTCTAGAAGGAAAGTTGTTAGTTTGATTCGGTATTTCTCTCTCAGCAATCAAGCAGGTTGAGTGATCTTTGAGTGATGCGCATTTCAAGGGTCAGTTCCCTATGACCACCAAAACATTATGGCCCTGGATGAAGCAAAAGCATTCTCTCCCCTGGGTTCTGGAGTTCATAGGTCTCTACATATCACAAATACACATGTGAGCTTCCTGTTTTCACTTGGTATCCAGCATTCAGCACTGGTAGTCTGATGAATAGCCCCAAACTTGTAGTTTCATAACTAACACTGTTCAGTTCCCAAGGAAAAGTTTTTCCACATCTCTTAACCTCTATTTCAAAATGTAAAACTGCAATTAACAGTCAGCAAGGGTTGTTGGGGTGTGCAACTGCTGACATCAGCAATGGACACCTTTTCCTAGAGGACAGAGGATGTAACAAGACAAGCTAATTCATTAACTTGTCAAATCCTTCCTCTAAAATAACACATGTGATAAATTCTTATATAATGAGGTGTTATTTTCCAGGAGAAATAAGTGTCTATTTCCATTCTCTTCATGTATCAAATTGCAGTATTGCAAAGTATTCATGAATTAGTGTTGAATATGTATTGCACAAAGTGGCTTGGGGTATTGTGATAATAAGTAATTCATATTATTGTCTAATGTACTTCTTGGTTTGATGTATAATTTCTAAATGCCTTCATATATGGCACAAAGTCTCCATTCATGTTATTGTCCTGGGTCTTGCTAATGTCTTGAGAGACATTTGTATTACTGTCTTGGGTCTTGCTAATGTCTTGAGAGCCATGGCTAAAAAGGCTAAAATTTATGAGCCAAATTAAATAGAGGTCCTTCTGCTTTTTATGTTAGGTAAGTGTGAGTAGAGTCTAAAAATTTGTCCCATTTTATAGCAAAGGAAATTAAGAACCATAGACGAGGCTTGTGCCAGAGAAACCATCTGCTAGACCATCTCAGACTTTCTACAAGCTACTTTTTATTTCACCATAATAAACTTTTGGTTTGTGTTAGAGATGTGAGGTGTTTGAGTACTTGTAAGTACTCAAGTTATTTTCTATGAATCCACAGCATCAGTGTCACATTGGAGTTTGTTAAGAATAAAAAATCTTGGGGATCCCATCCCAAATATGCTAAAGAAGAATCTCTGGGAATAGGACCAGGCATCTGTGTTACATGAGCTCTCTAGTAAATTCGCTTCACAGTCCTACTAGGAAATTTTTTTTTAACTCCTTGTCACTCAAAGCATGGTCCATGAAGCAGCAGCAGTAACTTCTGCTGTGGGCCATCTAGAAACTGGGATCTCAGGCCCCAACAACCTACTGGCTCAGAACCTGCATTTTAACAAAGTCTCCAGGGGATTTATATAAGCACTGAATGTTGCGAAGTGCCACTCTGAATATATCTGTAGCTTAAATAAACACCTAATAGATTACATAGTGAAATCTCATACAGTGTCTGAATTGCAAATCACGATAACAAATTGTGTCATTTTATAACTTTTTTAGCATATTAAGTTTAAATAAGCTGTAATGAGTACTAACAAATACCACAAACTTTGGTTCCTATTGACCTCTTTACTCAGAGGTTTTACTTAGTATTGTGTTACACTGGCTCTGTAAGCTATATGCCAATTTTACAAAGTAAATTACATGCATTTTAAGTGTACTTTTCAGAGTGGCATATTTTTCTAAGCCATTCAAAAATTTAAAATGATATAATTGTATTAGCAATTAAAGTCTTTTAAAATTTTAGCAAAGCTTATAGTCTTGTTACTAACAATGTTCAAATCTTTTCTCACCTTTCTTTCAGCAAAACAATGTGTTAATTGGATAAAAGAGTCAGATACTGCATGAGAAATCAGATAGAAAAAACAAGAGTATCACAATTTGACCCAAAAGAAAACTACTGAAGCAAAGTGGTACTGTAACAGAAAACACACACACACACACACACACACACACACACACACACACCAGTTTACTTTAGTTTCTTAGTTGCCCAGGTACTAATTCCTGTTCCAGGCCCAGTTGCTCTGTCTCTTAGAAATGGCTGGTCGTTGTGATGCATAGTTGGTCACTCTGATGTACATTGTATAAACAAATCCCTAACTGACAAGCCATTCTGCTTTTGTACTTCTGCTTGCTTATCTCATATAAACCATAGACCACCATAATTCTGGACCTTATATTCTGGGAATGATCCCACTCAATAACCAGCAATTTAAATAAATCTGCCTCCAAATCTGGGGTGTTGTATTGGTGTTTCTGCTTGCCCTTGCATCTGGTACATTGGCTGGGGAGATCAACCATACTGACTTCTTTAGTCACTAGTCATGGCTCTCACAGATGGAGCAAGAACCTCTCTAGGTCCCAATGGGAAGGCGTATGTTCTGGATTTCTCTAGTCCCCTTGGAGGTCTGGAGGATGATTCCTGGCTCCCTGCTTCAGCAGCTCACTTTGGACTCCAAATGGAGAGGGCACAATTTGTCTGCCTGCCTGTCTGCTTGCTTGTCTGCCTATCTGATTCTGGTAAGTCACCCAGGGCCACACCAGTTACTCTGTCTGTCAGTCCTGCTCTATTCAAGAAGAACTTGATCAACTCTTGTTAGTTAAGGTCATCATCAAGGGAAAGGGTGCTGGAATATTTAACCTCTGAGTGCCTGCTGAATGACTGTATGAGTGCATGAAACAGTGTAAGCAATAGGCTGCTCCATTTGTGCAACAAGACTGGGAAGCACTGGTTTCTGTGGCTATTGGGCCCTCACCTATGATTCCATGGCAATCAACATACAGAAAAACAGAGGCCTTGCATCCTTCTTAGCTAAGTTGCACATAAGTCCTGCAAGGTGCACAGATAGGTGGGCATCTGAATGGCCTCCTCTAAGAGGTATCTGCACTTTGTCTGTTGCACCACTGTTCAAGGGTATACAATGTACGAAAAAGGGATATAGAATGAATGCAATCTAGAGTAAACCTACAGTCCTTGATTGTATGTTAAAAAATTCAAAAGAGGATTTCTTGGGATTCGAAGTTAGAAATGAAGCCAACTGCTCAAAGAAAACAAAACAAAACAAAACACAAAAACAGGCCCATTTTTTCTGAGAATTCTGGTTTGAAACCCTTGTCAGCTGCCACACTTACTGCCAACACCTATAGCTTCACTCCCAAATTCTGACTTGCCTACTTCCAGCCAACTGAACTGGTTCTAGCTAGTTATTGTCTGCATCAGCCACAGAGGTGTTCCCTCCCAAATCTTCTGCTTCATGGCTATGCCTAACCTAGTCAGATGGTATCATCTAATTCCCACCTGTACAGACAGGAATTGCTGCCAGTCAGCAATTCCTGTTGAGTTCTACTTTTTGATTGAGGAAAAATTGGACTTTCAACCCTGACAAATGAGTTGTCATGGCTTTTCTCAAAGATCACCCTATCTACAAACCTAAAATCAGTTGAGCACTTCTCAAAGACATAAAAAAGGGAGCATAAAGCCCATCAACTACCATTACCCAAAAACCTTATAAAAGAAAAGCACCTGATGTCAGTAAGAAAATCCAGTCTGATAGATGATCATACCCTCTGGCTATGAGTTATAGGGACTATGGACACTAAAAAAATAAACGTCCATTCAGATTATAAAAAATAACAAATATCAAAATATTCAACCTAGATCAGATGACAAGCCTTTTATTGGTCTGACAGGCTCAGACTAGAACAGACTGGGCTCCTTTCTTTAGTTGAGCCACTAAGTACCATCACCAGGGCAACTAGGACTCTTGCTTCTCACCTCTTATGCCAGGCACAAACTTGTAGACTGAAAGGGCATCTGTGTAAGCCAGTCCCCATACCACTTGTGGAGAGAGACCTCATCTTCAAGGTAAAGGCAAATGTCTCCTTTCCACCAAGCCAGTCAGCCTCCCTTTTGTTTAATCCTGAACTTTCAACTCTGACGATTCCCCAAGAGGAAGATGATGTCTGCATCATCCTGAGATAGGAAACTGAAATCATGAAATTCTGAAAATTCTCCTTTCAGAGGCATGAACTAAGAATTTACCTCTGGGCCTGGCCATCAACCATGTCATCTCATCGCACTCCCCAACCCCAACTGCTGGCAGATGTCATGGGATGCACAAACAGGCATCCAGCCACACATCAACTTGATATGTGTTAATCACCTTGGGCAAGATCTCCATGCTGACAACACAGGCACCTTATCCTCTGCAGTTCCCAATCCACACACCCTTTTGGACTACTCTAGATTTAAAAGATGCCTTCTTCTACATGCAACTTGCTCCCATAAGACCCTTTAACTGGGAAAATCCTGAAACAAAAGTTCAGCTCACTTGGATTCAATTGCCATAAGGGGTTAAGAACTCTCCTGTTACTTTCATGGAGACCTTATCCATCACCATCCCCCTAGAGAGAGAGAAAAATTGCAATATGTCTATAAACTGTCAAACTGTTGAAATACACCTCTCCTGCCTATAAAGCCAGTTCAAGATCTCCAAGCTGCCAATGGCACCACAATTGCCCTCCATATATATTGCCTCTGTCTTCTGCCACCCATAGCCTGCTTGTACACCTGCGTGAACCTAAAAAAATGCCTTCTTCTGCCTTCAGTTGGCTCCTGTCACCGAGACCCTCTTT
This sequence comes from Dolichotis patagonum, assembly GCA_004027295.1. Lineage (NCBI taxonomy): Eukaryota > Metazoa > Chordata > Mammalia > Rodentia > Caviidae > Dolichotis > Dolichotis patagonum. The sequence goes on along the minus strand of PVJX010005546.1, from coordinate 60,984 downwards.
GCAATTTATCAAGATCCTCCCAGAGGTTCAAAAACTTGTTCTTTCCTTAACAAGAACTTCTGACTAATAACACTTCTGAGCTGTCTGCTGGAAAGGCATAAACATTCTGCTGCAATATCTGGCAAAAACTGGTAACAAGAAAGAAACTCCACAAATTTCTTAGTGTTGCCAGCTTCAGTAGAATTTGAACCCTTCAGTTCACAAAAACGCTAATGCTTACTCAGACTGTTAGCCTCTGGGAGTGTCCAGTGGCCTACCCGTGCAAATACTTAGATTTGGTCACTAAGGGCTGCCTCCCTCCTTTACTTCAGTGCTCTAACAGCCACTGTTCTTCTTATCAAGAAAGCTGGCAAGCTCACCTTAGACTGAGACCTAACTGTCCAGGTACCACATCTACAAGCTGTATGGGAAAGAACTATTCTAAAAAGTGCACCTCCTGACAGATGCTGAGTATACCTGCTTATGGATGGAAGAAGCTCTGTTAATAATGAAATCTGACAGGCTAGGTATCTTGTGCTCACCTTGGACAAAACTATTTTGGCCAAAACTTTCCACAGGGATGATCTTCACAACAAACTGCTTCCTACTGCTGTTTGGAAACCTAAAACCAATGATGCAAAATAATCTGGTCCAGAGGCCTACGCCCCCACTGTCAATCAAATTTACCAGAACACTTACCTCAGCCACAAGACCTGCTCCCACTATATGTCCTGCAGCGCTGGCACCATATCCCTGCAGCCAGCTCAGGCTTCAGTGTCTGTCACTGGCCAGCTATAAAAAAATCATGTCTAGATATGGTCTACCCTTCATCATTGGCAACAATAACAGGGCTGCATTTGTAGCAGAGATAACTCAAAAATTAGATTAGATAAAATTATATAGAGCATACAGTCCACAAAACACTAGAAAAGTTGAAAAAATAGCTTACCACTCACACACTTATAACCTGGGTGCATATTAACAGCTCTCAAAATTTCAGAAATACATCCTTAGATGTGCTAAAAGAGTTTACCTATATCAGACAGCTCAATTTAAAGAGAAGACATATTCCTTGTCCTGCCATTGTTACTCTGGATGCTGACCAGTCCACACATGGCTGAAGCCTGCATATATCATTCACAGGACTGCTCCATATCTATTTCCCTTGATTTTTGTGTCTTTTCAGGCTGCTTACTGTAGTCTTTGCTTCTCTGCCCCACTGCTAGCTGTGGTTTCTGCCTCAAATGCAATAGATGGTGGCCCCAAGAGAACAGAAGAATCAATCAAATACTTGACCAAGATTTGATGAGCATCCAAAACACAGTAGACACTCTCCTAGATCAGACTAACTCCTTCACTACCTTACCAGAGTAATGTTACAGAATAGACAGTTGTAAATTATGTGTTTTCCTGAAAAAAATTTAGGAAATTCTCTGTAGTAACAAAATCTTGGGGAGCTAAGCTAGGGCCCATCCTAGGATCACTGAAAACCCTATGTTACTGCTTCTAGTTGGGCCTTGTCTGAAAAGATCACATGTAATAGGCCCAGCAAAGATTTGCCAGTGAAACTAAAATGGTGGGGGAATGTAACAGAAAATGCCCCCCCCATCAGTTTACTTCAATTTATTAGATGTCCAAGTAATAGTTCTTGTTCTAGTTCTAGTTGCTTTTGTCTCTTAGAAATGGCTGGTCACTGTGATGCATAGTGGGTCACTATGATGCGTATTGTATAAACCAATCTCCAATAGTCAAGCCATTCTACCTGTGTACTTCCTGCTTGTTTATCCCATATAAACTCTAGCCTACCAGGGATCAAGGCCTGATATTTTGGGAATGATCCCATCAGTGTAAAATAAATGTGCCTCCCAATCCTGGGTGTCATTGTTTTTGCTTGCCATTTCAGTTTGCTTAGTTTCAGTATTTATACAAATCACCAGTGAATAAAAAAAAAGAATGAAAGAGAGAAAGCACAAGAAAGAGACAGAGGCTATCTGAAATCATAAAACATTTTGACTCAGTTTTTCCTTTAAAATCAGCACGCTTATGATCCAGAATGCTAATGAAACAGAGTCTTAGCTAAAAAGATACATTTTGGAGAATAAGATTAATGTGGAGCAATGTTTTGATAAGAAAATAATTTTTTGTTTTTAAAAATGGTTATTTACTCAGATAAATGCTTTAGCATTTATTTGAAAATAACTACAATACGCTTTGGCTTCATTACAGATTACATTTGTGAAAGTATATTTTTCTATTTGACTTTCTGCTGCCATATTGAAAAGGAGTTGCCCCAAGCTTCTTTACATTTCTGTCCTTTGTTAATAATGTTAGTCATTAGATCAAATTGTTACAGGATACTCAAAGAGGTATAGTTCCTTCCATTTCTAATAAATGCTATTACCATTATTCTTATCCTCATTTTGACAAAACACAGAAGCATAATTAAAATAAATTAGGAAACATTAAATCATTAAAAGAAAGCTGGAAAATATATCAATGAATAAATATGACAAGGTATTAATATATTCAATCCATAAAAGGGTCATGTAATCAAATAGAAAAACCTGTTTTCCAATAGGCATTTGACAATTTGTTAATTACAATATTAGTAAGAGTTACAATGAAGTTATTCAATGAATCTTCAGCATGTGTCAGAAATTGTGCTAAATATTATGTTTATATTATTAGTTCATTTAATCCTCACAATTCTTTGAGGTTTTTATTATATTCCTGTTCTTCACATGCAATAACAGAAACTCAAAGTGGCAGTTAGCAAATCTCATGGGATCACACATACATATATGTACTCAGTGCAGATTAAAGCTACTTATATCTGAGAATGTAGTCACTACCTTTGAAAAAGACAGGGATGACACAAAAAATATGAAGTTTAGATGCAAATTAACATTTGAGAATATGCTCAACTACGTTCAATGATGTTGAAGATAAAACAATTACTATAAAAAGACTGTACCATATGAGACTCAAACACAAAAGTGGATCACGACATTTGCCCTCATATACACTGTTGGGATTATGTGACAAGATCCTTAGCCATGCCCCTGGTTCCCAACAGATTCATAAACTTCTGGAAGTTTCTCCCATGGAAATAATTTACAAATGCAAATACTAGGATTCATAAACATTTCCCTGACTAGAGAAAATTGGGAAAAACAATCTGTGAACAACCAAGAAACATGTAAGTGAATTACAGTATGTTAACCCTTACAAATATTATACCACCATTACATAGCAATCTTGAGACATTTTACTTATATAAGGGAGTACTGATGCAGCATTTTACTGAAAACGTAGACATTCAATCGTGTGTACAATGATCTTTAATATATCAACATAAATTGGTAGAAAAGAAGTAGAAAAAATGCCAAATGTCAACTATTAACAGTAATTATCACTGAGCAGTGAATTTATGTCTATTTTTTGCCTTTTTCCCCTGTGTTTTCTATTAAACATATTTACTTGGAGTTCAGTTGCCTGAAAAGTTTATATGTGGTAAGAAGAGCTACCTTTTAAGATGTATTATGTACATAAATGAGTTCCCCGTGAGGAATTTAATCATTATATTTTGCAAACGTGTACTACTAAAAATTAAAATTAAAAAACACCAAAAAAATACCCTTCCTTAACTTTTGAAAATCAGAAACTTTTAAAAATTCAGCAAAACATAAACTTCAAAAAACTTGGCAACATAGGAAATCATGGGGATTTTAAACAGCAGTATCCTGGAGAATCTGATATACATTAATATTGAACTCTAAAATTTGGCTGTAGATTCAATTGCCTTGTGGGTTGTTTTGCTCCATCTTTCAACACAACAAAATGTAATGTGTAGTTTAAATATTTCATTGTCTCCTGATAGCAACATAGTAATGAGATACTATATTTAAGATACAAATGATATAATTCAGGGTACAAAAATATTTAAAACTATGAAATTATGTATGCATAAGTTTTACTCATAAGCAGTATATTCTAGAATTACTTTTGTGTCTAGAATAGAAAATTCAATTTTCTTCTTTGAGGTATCCTTTTCATTTTCAACAACAAAACCTAACTTTGGGAAAAAGTCCTTCAATGATAACTGACAAGCCCAATGAAGAAATATTGGGATAAAGGTTTTTTAAACAAGGAGAACAGAAAACTCCACCAAGACATGCAAAGGAGAGCTAAAGCAGAGATGAGGGGAAGTGACACAAACTCAGGATCTTACAGGTGTTAGCAAAATACTGGTATTGTGAGCTGGCTGGGTGGGTCCTTTTCTCGAGGCTCAGTATTCTTAGTTAACTGTAATTCGGGATCAGATCTTAGATTATAAATTTTTCTTTCTTTTACAATAAAGGAAATTATTTGTAAAGTTAGTAACACTAAGATCTACAGATTAGATAATACTAGTTAATATTAATTTAATAGTATAATTGTTTTAGGAAAATATTTAAGGGCAATATGTTTATGGTAAAAGTCAACAAGTCTGCACATTAACTTGAATACTTCAGAAGTTAATAATAAACAAATAGTATTGATACTGCTAGAATAAATTTTAAAAACCCATGGTATGGATAGCAACTGATATATAAATGAAGGATCTACTGGAAATTTTTGTATTAGTTTTACAACTTTTCTATAAATGTGAAATTATTTTAAAGTAAAAGCTTAAGTAAAATAATTTTAAGTAAAAAAGTGCTGCATAAACAAGAATCAGGTAAAGAATACACAAAATCATGTAAGCAGCTGTATCACAATAAATCCTTTGTTTGATGCTTCATCATTGACAGATTTTCTTTCTTATCACTGGTTTGATTTCTTATAAGCTTTCTTGATGTAACTTCTTCTCTAGTTGAAGCCTAGGAAGATGTAGCAACTGCTTTCTGAGTAGTAATCCAGAGACTTTATCATGAAGTGATAATGTTTATTACTACAGATGCTGAATTAGAGATTTTCCAGCTTTCATCTGGGACTCAGTGATGGGTGGGCTATGAGAGTAGGAGGATGAGGGAGCAACAGGGATGTGAGTGAATGGGTGGGCAGGCATGAGGGCCAGCATGGTGCTGTTAGAAAATTTTCTGATCAATTGTCTCCCTTTTATTTCTGTCTGCTGCATACCAGTAACCATTCTTTTCTCTGAAGCCTGCATTGATACAATAGTACAGATCAAGCAGAATAACATGATCTGAAATGATATGGTTCTATCAACTGAAACAATGTGACACACATTTTGAAAGAACTTCTGATGCAGTGATTTTCATAAGTATTTCTGTAGACTTAACAAAACTATGAAGGGACAAGAAACATAAAGAAGCATGCAGAAAGAAATAGAAAAAAGAAGAGAAAAAGGACAAGATTGGAAGTAAGTAAGGAGCTCTTGGTGTCCAGAGCACTTATTATTATGCACAACTGAAAAAATTATCTGCATCTTCAATGCCATTGGCTTTACACCAGGCCACTAGGAAAGCATAAGGATGACAGCTCTGTGCCTGTTAATAAAGATTCAGAAATAGTTTAGCAGTGTGTTTTGACACCAAAAAGCCACTGTGGAGTTAAAGACCAGTTTGTTAAGAGTATTGCAAAACTATAAAAATCTAAAAGGTTTTTAAATATTAATAGCACTTGAATGCTTTCTTCCCAGATGGCCACATAGCTGACTATAGTCTCTCTTAGAACCCTCTGCTGTTTATCCTCCAAATGTCCCCAGTATAAAACAGTTTTAATTTTTTGTTGCTGCTGGAAAACTTGATCTACTGTGGGACAACATAATTAAGTGTCAGTGCCTGGATGTATGAAGTGAGAAGCAAACAGGATAATCCAGGATATGTGTCACTAATAATTTAGTTTATGGCACACTGATAGCGGTAATCCTGATGATTAGCAGGATGCTCAGTGCTTGAGACTACTCGGCTTGCAGCCAGGTGTGAGGACAGGCTGGGTGGGAGAGCTGGCAGGGCAATGTGAGCCTTACTGTGTGCCTGTCTTCTAGTTCATTTGCCTATGCAAGTCCTAAGTCATTCCCATGGTACTATTTCAATGTGAGGTCAACTAGAAAGGAAGAGCAGTGTCACTAGACAGATCTGATGTTCTCTTGTGTTTCTTCTTGTGAAAGTTATAAAAAGGTTGTAGATTAAAATGTAATTCACAGAAGTTACTGTCCCAAACTGATGACTTACTAGCAGTGCTGGGAGGTGAACCTAGAAGATGATTTAATGTGTACAAGCAATGAGAGTTCATGAAGACAAAGGGTGAGGCAAAGAGGAAGAAGTACAGAGAAGGCAGAAAAGAGGAAGACTGAAAAAGGTGGAAAGAAAAGGGATGGAAAGAGAAAACAGGGAAAGAAATGAAGGGGAAATATAGGAGAGAAAAGGAAATGTAGGAACAAGGAGGAATGCAGGAATTCAAGGAGAAGAGCACAGAGTGGCTGAGATGCTCCATGCAGCAAGCACAGTTTCATTGAGATGCTCCATGTAGCAGGCACAGTTTCTTCTGCACACTGGAGCTATTCCTGTTTCCTGTAAGGGCAGTCCTTGGCCAGGCCTGCATCTTTCCTAGGAAATGCTCAGAAGGGTATAATCAGCATCTACTTCATTTATGCTGCTTTTATTTTTTTCACAGCTGACAAAAAAATGTCTCCACTTCCTGATGGTGCTTCATGGTGCTTCATGGTGAGATCTATGTAATGTGGCTTTGCCTCCTGCTAGGGAACTGGGAATAATGGCATTCTTCTCCTGCTCTGTTGGCCTCCTGACTCCTGAATAATAATAAAACCTACATTTTAAAACATTCCAAATTCTTATCTCAGATTCTGCTTTCAGAGGAACTCAAATAAAAATTATTACTTATATATATTTGCTAAATAAGTATATGACAAGATGACAGTACAGAGAAAATCCCACAGAGGGTGAAGGGGAGAGTCTTCAGGTAAGTGGTCCCTAAAGATAAGTTGAAGAATGTGGGTTAATCATTGGACTTCTCTGCTGAGCCATTTTACTGCAGACCCTTGAAGCATTTGCTTTCTTATTAACCATCACTTTTCTTCTTCAGAAATCTGGGAGGCTCATTAAGAGCAAGCATCTTGCAAAGTAAAATGCCAAAAGCAAAAATGAGGCAGAAATTAAGTTAAGAAAATTTCCTTAAAATAAGAAGCATATAGCTATATTCATTAGGGAATAGATTTACCATATGTATTTGTACACTAAGAGTGTATTACAGTTCTATTTCAGATATTCATAACTAGAGAATAGAGAATAAAGTCTACACAAGTTAAAAAGAAAGAAGAAAGTGGTACATAGCTGAGCCTCACTGTGAAAAGAAAGGCCATTTTTCATCTTAGGTCCCATGGTATCTCTTAGTGCACTGGGAGAGGTAATTCATTAAATGAACCTGAGGTTAATGCACCTTCAACACACAGCAATTTATCTCCACTGTTTCAATAGGATCAGGCCAGGAGGTTCTACAGTTGTAAAAAGTGTACTCTTGTGAGATACCCCCATAATGATCTCAGGTCCCCTAAATTTTGTCTTTCTCATTCATTAAATTATGTGATTAATACACAGGATGGCATGAACTTGCATGTTCTCCTCAAGATGGGAATACTTAAATTATTTCTTCAGCATAAGAAATATCTGTATTTATCCCTATATATTTTTTCTCCCTAATAGAGTCTGCATATTTTAGCCAGGCCAAAGTGTACCCAGGAAATCATCAAAATAGAAGGACATGTTATCTCAAATGGTTACTTAGAAACTATATTTACCTATGTTAGATTAAGTCAATAAAGGAAGCTACAATGTCATAATAAAACCTGCTGAGGTAACCAAGTGAATCCAAGAGTACCAAAGTCATTAATAAAAATTTTTAGACTAGATGGCCCAAATTCCAGATCTTCTCTTTCTCTCTCTCTCTGTCTCTCTCTCTCTCTGTGTGTGTGTGTGTGTGTGTGTGAATATACACACATATATATAGATACATGCACACACATACATATGCATATATGAACACATACAAATGCATCTATAAATATATACACAGCTAAGTAGTTTTTTTTAGACTTTCAGCAATATCTTAAACACTGTGTTGACTATGGAAATAAAATTAGTAACAATACATGGTTTCTGCCTTTGGAAATAGCTATCTGAAAGGGCAGAAAGGTGTGAATAGGAAGAATTACAATCAGATACAGTCAATTCTGTAGGAATAATCCAAGATGATATAAAGAACTGGAGAAAGAGGGTAGTCAACAGGCATTTGGCTTATTTTCTGCTCTGTTTTTCTAGAATGTACAGCGATGGGTGACACATGGAATTCTCATCCTTGTGGATGGAAAGTGTGCATCTCTAAATAGTGGAGGAAAGAGCTGGAGGGCAGGAAGTTACTTCCAGTCATGCCTTCTTCCTGGAAGTTGGGTTTGTGTGTGCCTGTAGGTGCAAGGTAAGCCCTAGATCCCTTGGTAAATCCTTGAGTATTTTCCATACAGGGAGCATAGGGTTGCTTTAACTAAGGAAACATCTTTATTCACTGGAGGTGCATCTGCCATTAACCAATAAAAGAAGGCAGACTGTCACTGCTGCCACAAAGGAGAATGACTATTCCTAAAGTCAGATGTTAAGAGTGAATATTTCAAAAGAATACACACATGTTATCAAACACATGCACACATACACATACAATTCAGAAGGAGGAAAGTTATGCTATAATTACAAATAACCTCAAATGTCAGTGGCTCAGTACTACAAAACCATGTATTTCTCTCATGCTACATGTTATGCACAGCTCAAAACAGCTTGTTCATGGTAGTCATCTAGGAACTCAGGCTGGTGGATGCTCCAAGTAGACTAAATTCTTCATTGTTTTGTCAAGAAGAAGAGAGGGTATGATGAGTCATACATTAAGAGTCATAAGAGTATTCCACTCCTAGTCACATCTCACTGATCCAATCAAGTCAAATGACCACTATGAACCTTAAAGACAGTAAAAGAAGCACAATCTTATTTTTTGGCTAAAGGACAAGTAGCTAGAAATATTTGATAAATAGCATTGGTATCTATGATATTTGCTAACAATGGCAAAAATTCATTTTCCTTGAGACTTTATGGAACCTTTGCTGAGATTTAGTTTACTGCCTAAGGGTGAATATGAAGACCAAGAATAGTTCTCAGAATCTTAGAAGAGGAAATGACAGTTTGCCAAAGAAGTTTGCTACGTGCATTCCAAGGTCAAAAAGCTCATGTTATCCTAGGAATAGTGACCTATAAATAATGTCATTTTCATAGATGACAGCTCATTTAAAGAATCACACACCAACCACAGCATTTTCATCACCTGAATCTCATTGTGAAATAAATGTTTTCCAGTATATTTGAGGCATCATCTTATGACCTAGGATTACATGAGAAAAGCATGCCTTTGAAAAGTAGGAAGAGAAGAATATGGAATTTCACACAAAATGAACAATGTCACATCCACAAAACAAGCTGGCTTCCTGCATGCTGTCAGCAAAAAAAGTGCCTTGCCTGAATCCTATTAAAATCTATTCCCCCTAAAACTTAATATGTTGACCATACTATTCAAGTCTTTGAAGATAGAGGGGCCTGAACACAGACATTTTAGATATTTTATACTGTCAGTTTTTTCATCATAAAGAATATGCTTTACATTTTGCTCCTTTATTTTTTCAAAATCTGCCTACTCTCTCAGCTTTGAAAGATAATAGAGCAAGGGAAGGAAAAGTAAGTTTTGATAGAGTTGAAGCAAGTGGTCTGTCCTGTTTTATCATGGAAAGCCAGCCTAGACAGCTAAGATCAAGTAAGACTGAGCTAGGTTATAGAAAAAGAGAAGGACAATACAAAAATATCTTCATATATCCAATCAAAGGTGGTACTGCCACATGGCTGAGTTTTCTTCCCTAGATTGATGTTCTGAGTTATATAAAAACCTTATCATCAAGTTTCTGAAAGCATTCGTTATAGTATTAGTGTGGAGAAAGAGGATTGGGGGAGAAATGGTGTACAGGATAATTAAAGAAGTGAGAATACCAGGGAGTAAAAGGGGAATAAAAACAATTTTTCCATCTCCCTTGTGATATAATAATTTTAAAAATGAACCAAACATTGAACAATCAAATTCTGAGAATGCAGAACAAACTGCTTACTTGTAGATAATTACGAGACAAATGTACAAATAACAGGCTTAGAGCTTATGATAAACCCTTAAAGGAGAAATATAATTAATGATCATAATAAAAATGCTAAGTATTTGTGATAATAATTACAACATATCTGTCTCCAGAGGGTCTAGTTTTTAATGTTACTTTTCAGAAAACATCATCAGAGTTTAATCAAAGGCACTGGAGGAAAATATGGTTGATTTCCTCTTTCACTGGACTGACATCTGTGCAAAAGCCAGTGGTTATCAGTGGAAGTACTCTGGAATCGGCTAACCAGGCCTTGTGGTGTTGAGGACACTAGTTTCACTGTCCAGTAACTTAAATGTTGGTTGTACATGTAAGCTTCCTTTCTCTGGTGCAAACTTTAGTTTATCTGTAATAGATATATCAGTCAAGGAAATATTTAAATTGATTTATTTTGTAAGCATATTCTGCTTTTGGGGGTGGGGGATGTGAGTTGGAGTGTTTTACGAGTTTATTGCCTTTGGTGTAAAGCATATTTTAATTTGTCTAAAAAACAAGTATCGGGCCAGAGATTTAGCTCAGCAGCATAAGCACATGCTTGGCAAGTACAAGGTTTGTGAGTATAAAACAAAAACAAAACACAAAAAACCAAGTATCACAAAATTCACAGCAGGAAAAGACCTCCCACAAGAACAAAGAGGCAGTGTCACTTGCCTAAAAACACACAGCTAGTAAAACGAAAAGCCAGGATTCAAAAATGCCATCCCCAAGGCTGCAGACTCAAGGATTCAAAACCCCCTCCCCAAGGCAGCAGCAAGGCTGCTGACTGAGCCCATGTGCCACTAGGTCTAATGAGAGGACCCCCACCTTCTTGGCAGCACAGAGACACTATGGATCTTTCTCACAGTAAAATTTTCAAATGAGTAAAGCATAATATATAGGCTCACAAAAGAAACATACTAAGTATAATTCTCAAGAGTAAATAAGTAGGTATATAGTATATATTAAAATATTTGTGAAATGCTAACATATGTGTCATTATTGGGACACTGTTTAAAAAACTGAGTTGAAGTTTAAGTACCTAGCATCATTGGAAACAGTGTTTAAAATATGCATAAGTGCCACATGACGTGAAAATTAAATTTCCATGAATGGTCAAGCTTTATGCATTGCTAATGGCCTTTGTGGTTTGAAGACTTCATTCATCACTAAAGAACACATAAGTTTGTGTTAGAAGTTAGTAAGCAATTAAGATGCCTTTTTCTCTTCCACTTCATGGGTTCCTGACTTCTAATCCCAAATCCTAGATTTGCCAGATTTATAACCCTTGTTAAAACGCGGTTCCCATCTGCACATCACTGTTCTCAGTTCAGAAGAAATACAATGAATTTTAGAATCTACCATGCAGGTTAAAATTTAATTAGGAAGACATGATTCACATATGCGGATATTTTTAAATATTCAGTAGAAGAAGAAAGTAGAGTTTAGATCATTTGAGAGGAAGGATCTGGGGCTAACTAAATGATAGATACACATGTAGAGAAAACAGGCACTAGTTTGTGCTTGCTGTTTAATACATCAGGTCCAACTGAGAAGGAGAACAGTGGTACAAACAACTGTCAGATGAAGGTAGAAAGCCATACATTCTAAGCAGATCCCCCTGGAATGTGAAGCAGCATATCAGGTATAGACTAAATAGACAGAGTTTCAGGGCACTCCAAAGAGGAAAGGTTTCATTGGCTGCTCAGCATAAAGGGAGGTCTCTGGGCAAAGCCCCCATTGTCCTTGATTTATGTTTGCTTTCTGTCTGTCTGCAAAACATATATACAACCCATATTCTGCTGATATAAATTCTTCCAAATTTCATCCCTAGGCTGACAAATAAGAAGTCATTTCTGATGAGTGAGTGATATATGATACCACATTGCTAAACGTTTTTCCCAAAAATTTCCAACAGAAGTTGAATGGCTACTTTGAAACTTAATGATAAATGGTGGAAACTCATTTCCTTCTGGTATTGGTGTAAGAATAAGATTCATTTAGCAAACAACAGATTGTCGACTCTGAACTAAACAAGAGAATGGCATCTGGTTCATAGTTTAGAAAGTGAAAGTTCTTTTGTTTCTACTGAATATACTCAATAATAAAAAGGAGGGAGGATTGGACTAGGAAATTCTAACTTTGCTATCAGGATATCTAAATCACTACATTTATAAATAAATTATATAGTAAATTTAATAGTAGGTAGTAGGTATTTGAAGCTGATTTCCTTTATTCAATCTTAAGCTATAATGACTATCCTAGACAAGAATATGGCATAATTGCCTTGAAACCTAATCTGATCCACTTTTGTCCAGATAAATGATACGGCATGTTGCTTAAATGAAATCAACACTTGTTACACAGTCAGGAAGCTGTAATTTAAGGCTAAATTTGTAAATTATTTGAAGGTAATCTATTTGGACATCATTGAATGAGACTGGAAAAATTCTGGACAATAGAAAGAGAATGATTCAAAAGAACATTACATTATCATATACCAAATGTTTAAACTCTTAAAGGCTAATGAAGACTAACTTTTCTCTTCAAATCAGGAGCCCATTGTTTATACCCTCCTTAGCAGAAATTCATTCATTTATCAGCTTGACAAATGTTTATGGGTGCTCTGAGATATGAGGTTGTAGGGAGGATACAAAGATGAATAAGGCAAGCTTTATGTAATCAAGGATCCTACAGTACAGTAATGAGATAAGATGTGCACACCATCAACCAAGTGTCAGTCTCTACACGGCTATGGAGCATTTTGTCAGCTCTGCCTCCACTGTGTTCAGTAGTCAATTTAAACCCTAACCAAATTATCAAATGATTGTTTGGATATCTGCTTCCCCACGAAAGCATCAGCTCTTGAAAGACATGGACACTCTGTTACCCTTGTGTCTCCAATGACTGCTACAAGGCTGGCAGGCGTATTTGAAACATATATTAATTGGCTGGATGGACAAACTTGTTTCTAATTAGTACTACTGGGGAGAATTCATGGGTCAGGTTAGGTTTTTAAACCTGTCCTAGAAAACCGGTGTGGTAACTTTTCTCCAGGGGAATCAAGAGACTACATTTCCCCAATTGTTTACATCTGGTGGGGATCAAGTGACAGACGACAGAATGCTGGCCAGTGTGGGTGAAAGCTATGAAAGCCACTTTTTGTGGCTTGCACACACTCCACTTTTTATAATTTCTCTTCTGCCCATATGTTTGCAAATAGAGGACATCAGGTAAATAGAGATATTAGAAGGTGCCTAAATCCCTGTATTCATTGCTTAAGGAGAGCCACCCAACAAGGAATATGCCTAGTACATTTTGTATGAATGATAAATAAACCTTTACTATATCAAGTCACCGCGGTTCTTGGGTTATTTGTTATAGGATTCTGGGGTTTTTGGAAATGGGGAGTGTTTGTTCTAAGAGGTCATTTCCTTTGGAAAGCGTGACACACGTTAAATCCACAACAATGGCAAAGAGTGTCAACCCAAAGTATTTTCCCTTAGATGTAATTATTCTCTTAGTTTATTTTTGGTTAGAGTATCATAAAAAGAGGTAGTAGTATACTCAGGGGTCAGATCTAATCCTTACTGCTGTTTGGCCCAAGTGGCTTGACATTATAAGAAGCTTCATCCATTGTTAACAATTTTTTTTAAATGAAGGAGGTAGATTTTCTTTTTAAAAATTAGCTACCTTGAATGATTAGGCTGCATAACATCTCACTCCTTTACAAAAGGCCCAGGTTCTCTAATATTTTATAGTTTCCACCACATCCTACTACCTCACATCCTGCCCGGTTCAAGCAGGTTATTTACATTTACAGTTGTTCCCTACAAGCCACCAAGGACTGAGGTTTAAAGCCCACTGACTGACCACATGTTTATTTTATTAGTTATTCTCATCCTATTCCACACAGTGTTTGAATCAATTCCATAGGAAAGTATGCATTAAAAATGTAGTGAGATGAAACAAAAGGTGTTTTTAAAGAATGTGACAACAAACACCCCCAGCTGGCTATGATGAATTCTGCCCATTGCTTTGGATCTAAACAGAGCGGCCAGTCTAGCCACTGTGAGGGAGACCAGAAAATTTTACTTTCTCCTCCTCTTTATTTCTGTACAAAAGATAATTAGCACAGGTAATTTTGTTTGAGTTACAAAGGATTCTCTTTTCTCCTTTTTATTTATCATAAGTGGTAGAAATGTAATCTGAAGTCCTGGGATCTGACCATCTTTCTATAGGGTCTAATCAAGGCAAAAATCACATTTATGTAAATGGTACAAATGAGAATATATGAAGAGAAGGAAGTTTGTGCAAAAGCAATTATAATTTTATAACAAAGTAAACAAAGTAAAGTTTCCAAGTGGGAAAACTAATGGGTTGACCATATCGTACATAATTGCTATTTTAATTTGTAACTTTCTCACAGGTACCTGTTTTCACAGGTATGTTTAAAATATGCCTCACACTTAACATATTCTGAATATAGCACTGATTTACTTCTACCTCTGTGGCAGGTACTGAGTGACAGAATGAGTAAAAGAAGGCTGTGTAAATGCATAAACTTTACACAAGTGTCTGCCATATTACACAAACCCAGATGTCTGTAGCTCTCCCCCACAGCGAGCCAGGAAGTCTTCTGAAATATTGTTAGAAAGAAATGCCTAGGGAAACACACCTGCATGCCTTTAAGTTGTAAATAATGCTACTATGTTGTAAGTGCCAGGAAAGATACATTTCTGTGCTCACTGATATAAATTATTCTTCCTTCATTATGGGCTAATGAGCTAAGATTAAGGAAATCTGGATTTGGGGTCTTCAACCCCAGAAAAATCAATTAGGTCCTCTGTTCTGTAGCTTATGATCATGTTCAGCAGATTCCTCACCATATCGCTGTACCTTCTCCCAGCACTTCTCTCCATAGCTAACCAGATAGTAAATGTAAGACTCAAACTGCATAATCACTTATCCTGGAGGTAGCAGACAGGATCACACTGGCTGCTAGCTTCATCACTCTGACCACAGATTTGCTATTTTCCTTCCCCACCCTCTGCTGTCTTATCCCCTCCTCTGTGAATTCATAGTTTTGTTACAGCCCAGGGAGATGAGGAATATCTGAAGTAAAGCAACAGAAGCAGTGAAAGTTTGAGGCAATGTTTTATTTAGATGATTTTATTTTAGGGTCTATTCTTTCGTTAACTCACCTACTCAGCTTAAGGTTTTCATTCTACTCAACTCCTTGGCAAAACAGATGAGAGGAATGCTGTACTTAAGAATAACAAGGTCTCCTATTTTACACTATTTTTCATAGTGGTGGTGTTGTATAGGCAAAGCTAAGGAAGTTACATTATGAGATGTATGAAAATATAAGCAATGAGAAGAGGAATGTTTCAAAGACCTGAGCTGTGAATGTGAACATTTATATAGAAAAGCATTCCCTGAAATCACTAAAAAAAAGAATATAGGGCCAGGGGTTTAACTCAGTGGTCTAAGTGCCTGCTTGGCAAATGCGAAGTCATGAGTTCAATCCCCGGTACCAAAAAAACCCCGAATATCATCTGTAGTAATCCAAGCATGCCATCTAAAATCAACAAAAAGTTCTAACCCCTTAGGGTTAGAATTAGAAGAAGAGGCCATTTGACACTCTCACTAAAGGTAACTAACCAGTGTCCTGAATTTTTGTGTTGAATTTTGATTAGCTGAAATCTGCATTACACAAGAGCACCAAATAACTTCTAAGAAGTCTAGTATCTTAAGTTTTTGGTCAGGTACCAACATCATCTCTGCCTCTATCTTGCTCAGATCTTTCTGCGGCTTCCTAATTATCTTATCTAATGATTCCGTCTCTCCTGCTGTTTAGCTTGTCCACTCCCAGCAGTTGACAGGGTCACTAGACTGTGGTCAATATGCATCACTGCAAAGCACAGGGAGGCATGGCTTATACCTTTCAGTTGCTGTCAATATCCAATGTTGCAATGCCTAGGTATTTTCTGGCAAATTGGCAGTCCCACCTGCTGTAGTGTTCATTTGTAACTTTTTATTCTGCATGCATAAGTATCCTACTTAACTTGGCTCTTCTCAATGGTGGTAGCTAAATACCATGGGACCCAGTTTACTCTGTCATGCAGTGAGATACAGGACACAAGTTGTTTTCATCTGGACAAGGAGATTGATATGAGGTTGGCAAGTCCTAAACAGAGAAAGCAGAGCCCATTTTTAGGATTGTTACAGATACTAGAGGAGAGAAGAAAGTTTTCTCCTCTGAAGATCTCAAGAGTAGCAACTTAACATAAAGGTTTATGTGATGTTGCCGGGGTCAAATTAGCTAGTCAAATCCAGCTCTGTTCCTAATGATTCTGAGACTTTGGATAAATGATATAACCTCTGAGAATGATTATGTCCACTAAGTAAGACAATACCTGAAAGTGTGAAGAGGGATGCCAAGAACACAGGAAGCACTTACATAACGGCAGCCATTTCTGAAGTTATCTAAGGCTGGAGTAGTGTATGGAGGACCGCCAGGACAGCTCTCCATGAAAGAAGATTATTTGTTTCCATTTTGGCTATACTTTGTCCCAATTCTGTGTATTGATATGTACAGAGCTGGCTAGCATAGCGCTTTCCCCCTTCAATTAGCTTTAAGCAATGTCAATGGGTCTAGCCTAGGCGCCAATGTGTAGGCTTGGAAGTAATGCAATAGGTCAGTGATGCCTTGCATGTAGCTCCCAACTAGTGTGCTTGAGCTGGGCTGAGTGACGCTGTGCTGTTGGCTGAGACTGAGGCTCCAAAAAGAACTCATGATGTCCCAGGTCAGGCAGTCTCGACATCAGACCTGAAGCACTGATTCCAAAACACAAGATACTGTGACTTCAGGATTCCTCCAAACTTAGGGGCTACCTGTTGCCAGAATCCAGTATTCTTTCGTCATATCTCTCTGTGCATATTAAAGAGGAGCTACTGTGCCTCCTACCCAGCCCAGCTCACAGTTCTCACATCATCCTGCCATTCCACAGTCATTCAACCCTGAGCCACTCCTTTTTTCACAAATTAATAAAACCCAGGTTCAGCCCTGGGCTGGGACCTTTGCTCCAGTTAACCGTTGCTCTGACTGGACTTAGGACCCCTGTGGCTCTCCACCACTATAAACATATGTTTGTTTCTTTATTCATGCCGAGGATTGCACTGAAAGTGGTAGAATAGAATTTACTTGCTAGAATTCCAATAACTTCTCACCAGGATTACAAATATAAACTCCGAATTGCAACAAGGCTGGCAGAGTGGGCTCTCTACAGTAGTGGAGGGATCTTTGCTGCTAGGTGAGGAGCACCTGCTTGAAACAGTTCCCACAAAGAGACAACATGCTCAAGAAGGAAAAGAGAAAGACCCCAAGGATGGATGACAGCCTTCGATGCCTGGATGTAGTCTTTCCTGAAGTCACTATCACTGCTTGGGTTTTCTGGTTACTTAACCCAATACATTCACTCTCACATTTTTCCTTTGTTAAATGGAATTACATCTTTGGCATCCACAGTGGAATGAGCTCTGACTACTGCACTGGAATAGGAATCCCACAATCCTGATGCAAAACATGGATCAAAAGTTCCTCCTTTCATTTAGAGTTCACCATAGGAATAAAATAAGCCATTTTCTCATCATACAGGGATATGATGAGCTGCTAGGGTGAGAAAACTGCAGAAGACCTAAATATACCTTTAATTTTTATATTCCTAAATAGTGGCCAGGATTTTTATTTATTTCATGACAGGTGATATTTTCATTTTCTTTGTCAAAAGTAACAGAAATGAAAAAGGAGAACCATGCAGGAGAAGGTGGTGGGGAGTGTTTCTTTATGCTATTGATTCTGTCATTTTGTCTTTCTAGAGAAAGAAAATAACATGTAGAGGTAGATTTTTTAGAATTTATTTACCAGAAAATGTCACATTCATTAGTGGAACCTTCAACATAGAGTGAGCTGATGACCAGGAAGACAGAAAAGTGCAGAATTCAATCTCAAAGTTCCTGTCAGAATGTGATCCAAAATAAATTTAGATTCAATAGGGACAAATGAGTCAAAGACAGGATTTCAGCAGCAGCTCTGACACATTGCCACACATCAGAAAATTTGTATCTTTCAATTTGGACAGTCAGGGCACCGAGGTTTAATTCAAATGCACACACATAGCTGATAATTATCATTTTTGCCTCTCTGCTCCATTCCTGAAAGACAATGTGGGGGTGGGGAACAAATGACTGTTAAATCTTTTACTTGAAATTTCTCCCTAAAATTTCTATTTTATCCTCAGAACCACAGGCTCAGAATGATCTTAGGTTTTACAAATTTTCAAATAGTCTACATAACTAAGTCGATCTCTGAATATTCAAGAATCAAACATGTGAAGTAGTATACTGTATGTTAGAATGATTATTGATGGTTTCTATAGTCACTCATTCTAAAAGTTTCTTGTGAGTGCCTTTTATTTCTGTACATTCTATTTTTTGAAAAAATTCTGTGTAGGATTATCATCCAAATTTAAAATTCTACTCTTAAATTATAAAGGCTACAAGTAGTATTTCATTACAAATGGAAGAAAGCAGCACAGATACACAAACAACATATGTTCAAAGATTCTATGCTATTCAGAATGTGACACTGTACTTCAGTGAAACAAAGATGAAATTTCTTCATTTTATATAATAATCTATACAGCTGCAAATTGCATCATTTAAATGCAGAGTAAGACTTAGGAAAATCATGATTTAAAAGGTTTGTGTGTATATGTTTGTGTCTTAGCAATGAAGTAAAGTTTTGATGATAAATTATGTTATATTCAGGATTACATTCATAAAATAAGATTCTCTTATTATTAGAGAATATAAACATCTTTAAAACATCTTTAAACACAATCTTTATACTTCAAGGGACATGTAGGTAAGAAAGATAAAGTCAATGATGCAATATTTCATTGAATACCATTAACCAGTACCTTGGGTTTATGATGGGGAAAAATAAAGTAATATTCACATTATGGTAAAATTCCTTATGAGTGTTTCAATTAAAATATTCAACCACAATATCATCAAGCTAAAAACTGGTTCTGCATGACTGAAGCTGAGGCCCACTGCATGGATGGTATTTATTCCCAGTTATTGAGCTATGACCCTCAACTTTTCTTTAAGGCCTTCTGCCAAAAAAACTTAATTAAAACACAGCTTGAAATTCAGCCAATTTCCAGAATTCTCCTTAATGGAACAGATTCTGTTTGCTACACAGGACAAGAGTAATGGGATGCAGTTCTTTGCACTGGCATTCAGTGACGACAGTTTCTTTCTCTACCACAGGCCTTCCCTGGACTTGCCACAGGAGGTTAGGAAACTGCCTAGGCCCAATTAGGAGCAGACCAAAACCTCCCATCTCTTTAATGTGATGATGAATGTGCTCCACTGCACTAATACAGGAGGGGCCTAGATAACACGTCTTCAGTGACAGGTCTGTTTAACAAATTCACCCATTAGTTCCAATTTTCTTATCTGAGGGAAATCTGTTCAAGAAATACTTTCAAGAAGCTGCAATGCAAACCTGTGGACTCTTTTGAAATAAATGCACAACAGAATTAAACATTTTTTGAATTTAAGGTGTTTGGTACTAGATAACTCCCTTGAGTTTAAGATAAATCCAATAGTTCTAGAATTATTATTATAGTTTTAAATTTTTCAATTAAAGTTTTGGACCACCTCTTGGAACCCAGGAAATCCAGCCAGCGGTACATGCAGCGTAGGGCCAGATGCAGGCCCCTGCTGTGACCCCCACTGTCTCGGCAAAACACTTCACAGGACCCAGGCACTCCAGCCAGCTGCACCTGGGGTTGGGCCAGACCCAGGCCCCTCTTGCAGCCCCTGGCATCCCAGCAGACCACCTCTCAGATGAAGGAACTCCAGCCAGCTGCAGGCATAGGACTGGGCCAGAACTGGGCCCCACCCACAACCCCCACTGTCTGGGCAGACCACCTCGCGGGACCCAGAAACTCTAGCCAATGGCATGCACCCCTGCAGTCCCACCGCTGCCATTGGAGAATCCCCCCCCCCACCTCCTGGACCTACTATTGCTGTTGATTTTCAGCTCCCACACCTCCCCCCAGAACCTTGGACTGCAGTAGATTAGCCTTGCTGTATTGAAGGGAGACTCAGTGGGAAACTAATTGAAACCTTGAATGAACAATATAGAAAAGAATCAGAATTCATGGAACAAACTCAAAGAGAAATCCAAGAAACAAAAAATTCTATTGAAAGCTAGCAAAACCATTGAAATGAAGCTGAGGAGAGAATTTTGGACCTTGAGGACAGGATCACAATTAGCGAGCATGAAAGAATAGAACTTTTAAAAATAACAAAGCAGCATGAAATGACAATCCAGAAGCTTTCAAGATGATGCCAAGAGAAACAATATAAGACAAACAGGCATCAGTGAAGATGCAGGAGTCAATGCAAATGACACAGGTAAACTATTCACAGAAGTAATAGCAGAAAATTTCCCAAATTTCCCAAATGGGGAAAAAATCTGATATGCAGATAAGTGAGGCATATAGAATGCCAAATAGTCACAACCAACATAAATCTACACCCAGACACATAATAATTAAGATCCCAGACACACAGCATTAAAACAGAATACTAAAAACTGTTAGAGAAAAGACACAATTCACCTATCAAGGGAATTTCAACCCCTGAAAGAAAACAACTTCAACCCAGATTGATGTACCCAGCAAAACTTTCATACAAATTTAATGGAGAAACAAGATACTTCCATGACAAAGAACAACTGAAGAAATTCATGTCCACCAAACCAACCCTAGGAAGAGTATTAAAAGATATACTAGATAGAGATAAAAATGACCACGATCTCTAGAACACCAGAAAGAAACCACCAGGCAGGACAGGCAATTAAACAAGGGAGAAAAGCAGAAAGCAAACAACTGGAACATAACATGGCAAAGTCAAGCCAGTACATATCAGTTTTATCCATAAATGTAAAAGGCATAAATTCAACTATCAAAAGAAATAGGTTGACAGAATGGATCAAGAAACATGATCTCACAATATGTTTTATACAAGAAACACATCTGACCCAAAAGGAAACTCATAGATTAAAAGTCAAAGGATGGAAAACAGTATTCCATGCAATAAGAACTAGAAAAAAGCAGGGGTAGCTATTCTATTTGGAGACAATGTAAACTTCAAACCTAAAATGATTAAAAGAGACAAAAAAGGTCACTACATACTCATAAGTGGAAAAATCCAAGAGGAAGAGCTAACAATTATAAATATATATGCTCCAAACACAGGAGTACCCAACTATATAAGACAGATACTAATGGACATGAAAAACCAAATACACAAGAACACAATTATAACAGGGGATCTTAACAGCACATTTTCACAAAGAAATAGATCAACTAGACAAAAAGTCAGCAAAGAAATAATAGAACTGAACCATACCTGTGAGCAATTGTACTTAGTAGATGTTTACAGAGTGTTCCACCCAACCACATCAGAATAAACATTCTTCTCAGCTGCACATGGGACATTCTCCAAAATAGGCCATATATTATCCCATAAAACATTCTTAAGAAATGCAAAGGTATTACAATTATCCGATGTGTAATATCTGACCATAGCACATTGAAATTGGAAATTACTGGCAAAAGAAATTGCAAAACCTGCATAAATACATGGAACTTAAATAACAACCTTCTGAACAACCAGGGGCTACAGAGGAAATTAAAGAAGAAATAAAGCAATACCTACAATACAATGAAAATGCAGATACAACATACCATAACCTATGGGATGCAATGAAAGCAGTCCTAAGAGGGAAATATATAGCAATAGTCACATCAAGAAAATGGAACAAGCACAAATAAATAACCTAATGCTTCATCTCAAGCTTCTAGGAAAAGAAAAGCAAGTTAAACTCAAAGCTCATAGAAGAGAGGAAATTGTAAAGATCAGAGAAGAAATTCATGTAATTGAAATTTTTAAAAATGATACAAAGAATTAATGAATCAAAGAGCTGGTTTTTTGAGAGAATAAACAAAATTGATAAACCTCTAGCCACCCTTATCAAGAAAAAGAAAGAAAAAACCCAAATTCATGCAATAAGGACTGAAAAAAGAGAAATTACTACAGATCTCATTGAAATGAACAGATTTCTAGAAATGTGTGAACTACCAAAGCTCAACCAAGAAGATATAGCAATTTTTTTTATACCAGGGATTGAACTGACAACTGCACACTTGCAAGACAGGCACTTATGCCACTGAGCTAAATCCCCAGCCCCAATATAGCAATACTGAATAACCCAATAGTAGCTATTGAAATTGAAAACATAATTAAAAATTTACCAATAAAGAAAAGCCCTGGTCCTGATGGATTCACAGCTGAATTCTACAAGAAATTTAGAGAAGATTTTATGCCAATACTCCTTAAACTCTTCAGTGAAACTGAAAAGGAAGCAATCCTCCCTAAATCATTCCTGGAGGCAAGTATTACTCTGGTACTAAAACCAGAGAAAGACCCAAACAAAAAGGAGAACTATAGGCCAACCTCACTAATGAACATTGATATAAAGAGTCTCAATAAAATATTGGCAAATAGAATGCAGCAAATCATCAAGAAGATTATACATCACAACCAAGTGGGATTTATTCCAGGAATGCAGGGATGGTTCAACATATGCAAATCAATAAATGTAATACAACCACATAAACAGAGCCAAAAATAAAAAATCACATGATCATCTCAATAGACACAGAAAAAGCCTTCGATAAAGTCCAACACATGTTCATGATAAAAAAAAAACCCTATAGAAACTTGGAATGGACGGTATGTACCTCAATCTCATAAAGGTCATCTATGACAAATCAACAGCCAACATTATACGAAATGGACAAAAACTGAAAGCCTTCACTCTAAAATCTGGATGAGTGAGGAAAATAAGCCACAAAAAATGAATTCATCATGTCCAGCTGTGGTAGTACCCTGAAGCCTGTCAAACCTGCTGTGGTAGATAATAATGGGATGAAAAGAGGAAGACCTGTTTCATTTGGGGTGGTTTCAGACTTAGTCTCTGGTGATCTGTCTCTTTTAACAGAGACCTCAAATATGAAGGTTTGGGTGTTGCGGGGAGGAGAGAAACAATGATGGAGAGAGATGCAAGACATGACAGAGAAAAGGTATGGTGGGAAGGTGATGATAAAGAATTGGACCACAGCCTACGTATTGGTTGCCCATAAACACAAACGTCATGCTCATGTAATGCTGGGAGAATTTACTCAGGATTCTCATCCACCTGAGGCTCCCCAGGGGGGTTGCTTGTCTTTCCTTTCCCAGATTCTATTTCAGATCACTGCTGTGACTCTCCATTAGGCTGTGAGCCTCAGGTGGTAGCTACTTCCCTGCCCTACTGAGCAATGCTTCTACCTAGGCCCACAGCACACTCAGCAGAGTCCTGCCAACTTCCCTTGAGCTGGGCAGCAGGCAGTGGGGTGGTACTGCAAGGAACCCCTAAGGTTACTAACTCTGGACCAGTTTCTCTCTGGGGAAGCTTAATAGCCTTTGCCAACTTTTAAATATCTTGCCCTGTTACAACTGAAAATTCTGTTCTCTATACCTGACAACATGGCTAAGCAGGAACTGCATTTCCAAGAATCCCTTTCCTCCATGGCTCTGGGTGGCACAGGGCAGAATGGAAATCTGTTAGAGCTCTTAGAGTGACCTGACACCATGACCATTGTGTCTTCAGCTTGTCATGGTCATGGTCATGGTCATGGCTAGTGGCTGTAGAAGCCAGCAAGCCCAGCTCTCCAGAGCCCCCTCTTCTTCCACACTGCCAGCCCTGCCGAGTGACAGCTCCTGGCCCAGCATCAGGGACCACACCACTCTTCCTCATGCAGTTTTTCCCCTGAAGCAGGTCCAGCCTGACTCTCATTTGCCCATGAGGTATCAAAGGAGTCTGGGAAGTCACTGTCCTCTGGTCCCCTTCCTCTACTCTCTCATTGCTGCTTCTCAACCCTCCCCAACTATTACATGACTGAGGTTTCTAATAAAAACAATTAACTGCACACAGTCATGTGATTCTGCTTCAGGATTGAAGCTTGAATGATATATGACTATTTTCCTAAAGAGAGGAAGTTTAACTTTGTCTTTAATTCAGAAATTTAGGAAAACTTAACTTGCTTACAAATTAACAACAGAATAGTTGAATTTTGGATGAATTATATGAATAAATCTTATCTTCAACTCTGGTAACATAAACTGCTTTTAATTAGCATCTGGCTTGTGTAGCAACCTGTCTTCACTCTGCATGCTGTTTTCTTTGGGCAAGAAACACATAAAATGAGCAGCATGAGGGTTGAGCTTAACCCAAATATTTCAGAAAAAAAGATTATGATGTTGAGGGGTATAAGTATTTTAACTGAAATACAGTGAGAGCAAAAGCAACATAAAAAAATAAGAAAGCCACCAATAAATAACAAAATTCACTGACACATTCATGTCCTTGATTATGGGGTCAGAATTTTCTGAGGGAAATTCCTGCATCTGATAAAAAAAAAGCTTTCAAGTTATTTGTGTCTATTATCAATAATGCATCTTGTAATTTTGCTCATAGTACATAGGGATAAGAAGACAGATATGCTTCACCATGACATATAACTAAAACCAGATCATTATTGATCACATAAAAGCATTCTGTGTGTGTACGTGTATATATACATGTGTGTGTGTGTGTGTGTGTGTATGTGTGTGTCTATGTACTTGTGTGTTACTTTACAGAAAACTAGACAATTAGTTGCTTAAATCCCTCTGGAATAACTAGGCCATCTTAAAGCAAGTTAATTTGTTCAAGTCCCTAACATTCTGAGGCATCACAGTGGCTGGTAGTTCCCATAAGGAAAATGTTGGCTTCTGAGCGAAGAACATGTGTCAATGAAATCCAGCATTCCAGAGGCCAGAAAACAAAAATAAAATCTGAAAACAGCAAGTTTATTTTCAGCTTACTGAAAAACTTCTACCACTTTGCATTGGAGTAGCTCCAGAAATGCCCCTTCTGCACTCCTTTCTTCCTCTACTTGATATTAATTTTTTTATTAAAAATGATTGGAAAAGATAAATAAATGCATTCTTATCATGAACCACAAACACAAGGTTCTAGTTTCCTGTCTTTTTTAAAATGTAGTAAGATAAACATAACATCATTTGACCTATTTACCAGTGTACAATTAATTAGCATCAAGTACCTCACCATTATTATACAGCAACAACCATCATTCACCTTCAGAATTCTTTCATCTTGTCAAACTGATATCCAGGTCCAATAATCAATATCTCCTCAGTTTCCCCTCCTCCCATCCCCTGTCAGTTGCTCCTATTCCTATGAATTTGAGTATTCTAGGTACCTTATATAAATGGAATCATCAGTATTTGTCCTCCTGGATTTGACTTCACTAAACACACTGATTTAAAGTTTATCCCTGTTGTAGCACATATCATAATTTTATTCTTTTCTATGTCTAAGTAAAATCCAATGGTTTATGTATCTGTTACATTTTCTTTATCCTTACATCTACCTTTTGACCTTTATGAACAAAGGTGCTATGAATATGGATGTACAAGTCTCTGCTTACTTGCTTTTTTTTTTAATTTTATTTTAAAGAGAATAAAACAAAAGAGGGAAGTACAGAACAGATCATAACAGGACAACATAGGCAACACAGTACTTTACATTAAGACAACCGGACATTAACAGTAGCTATCACAATATCTCTTTCTCTGCTATAGTTGAGCATAAGTCTCTGCTTTCAATTCTATCTGTTTGAGTTTCAGTGTTAGAGATAATTCATGTCAATATATAATTTTTGTCAATATATAATTTATATATATAAATATAATATATAATTTATGTCAATAAATATATAAGTAAACAATAAATATATAATTCATGTCATTATATAATCTATGTCAGCAACCTATACACATGTGCATGTGCACACACACGCATCATTATACATAGTCTTGTATATTATTATATACACACACATATCATTATACACAAGTGGAGAAAGAAAGGCCTTTCACTGACTGTGTGGATAAACTTTTGGCAGCACAGAAGTTCATTATAGGATCACAGAATGCCTTCTATATATATATATAGGAGATCTATAACTATACCTATACCTATACGTATACCTATACCTATACCTATACCTATACCTATACCTATACCTATACCTATACCTATATCCAAAAAAGAGAAGTAACAGTTGTTCAGGACCAAAACCACCCAGGGCGTCATGATCTCCAGCCCAGTGCTCATTCCACTGACTGAGGAAATTGTTGCTTTAATTGTTTGGACTTGAGCTAGAAACTTTTCTAAATATACTCTATCATGGACCATGCTTGTGCTGGTTTTTAAAAAACATAGGTGCAAATGTTGACTTACTTAGTCATGCAACTTACTATTTATTTGATGAAACACAATTTTATGGTTAAGAGGATTGTGGGGATAAGGGAAAGTCCTTTTATGTTTCATATCCAATTTATCCATTACACATACATTTTACCAATGCTCACTTTTGCAGATATGGCAATCTCCTTAGAGATAAAGATGACCCTGTTCTCAAGAAGGTTACAATCTAGTATTTGAGATGGGATGATCTTTCCCATTAAGCTTATTTATTTGAATTTCTTGGCCAACAGTACAGAACAATAGGTTCTTGGAACTGGTGCTTCTGTATGGAAGGGTCCACATGAAGAGAACTGGAGGGGGAGAAATTCAATGAATTCTACTTTTTGCACTTAGAACTTTCAGAGTTTTTATTGTTATTTTGTGATATTGGAGACTGAACACACAGTCTTCCCATTTTTATACCGAGCTACGTCTCATACACTTCTGTATTTTTACTTTGCGACAGGGTTTGCTAAGCCTTCATATTCGAGTGGTTTTTTGCACTTTAGTTTTTTCCTGGGTTGTGAGAGTCCATCTCTATCTGTTTGGGTCTCTCCAGGGTGTTTTACTCTGGCATTTGAGCTGTCTCTCTCAGAGAGGGTCTCTCTCCTGCTACTACCAGTCCGCCATCTCGTTTCGGGTTTGCTAAGCCTTAAAGGCTGACTCCAACTGGAGATCTTCCTTCCGTAGCTACCAGAGTGCTGAGACTGTATGTACCACCATACTCTGGCTTTTTTTTTTTTGAACTAGGGAAAGAATTCGGGGTGCTACACCATTGAACAACATCTTCAGCCATTTTTAACTTTTTAAAATTTTACTTTGAGACAAGATCTTGCTAAGTTGCTCAGGCTGGCCTCAAATTTGAGATTTTGCTGCCTCAGCCTGCTGAGTAGATGGGATTATAAGCACACACTGCTGTACCTAGTTCCTTTTCTCATTTATAAAGGGAAAGCTGCCAAAGTTTCCATAGATAATGAATGCTGTCAATTCTAAGATAATTTTGGACTAAATGTCATTAATTCAGTTGAAAACATTTTTTACCTCTAATTTATTTGAATGGTTTTAAAATATCATGAATAGATGTATTTCCTGCTGATTTTCCTCTTCTGTTGAGATGATCTTAATGCTTTTTCTGTGTTAAATAATTTTAAGCTTAAATGCTTCAGTTACTTCAGGCTTCTGTAATGAAGTGCTGCATCCCCAGGTAGCTTAGAGACAACAGCAACACATTTCTTGCATCTTGGAGATTGGAAGCCCGAGATCAGGATTCCAACATGGTTGAATTCTTGTAAGGGCCCTTTTCCCGACTGATCTTCTATGAGTCATGACATGATAGAAATAGAATCTCTTTCATAAGGACCCTGATGTCATTCATGAAGACTCCACACTGCTGATCTAATAACGTTGACAAGACCCCAGCTAAAGCCATCACACTATGGCTTAGGATATCAATATAACAATTTGGGAGTGACGCAAACATGCAGTCAATAGTAATGAAAATGAATGATTTTTTTTGTAAATTTACATAGTTGCACAAAGAGTTTGACTTTAGAATATCTGCATCAACCCCAAAATATTTTATTTTTGCAGTCAATCTCCAGTCCCATCCCCAGTGAAACCACAGTTCTGCTCTGATTGTGTTTTATGAATGTTTCACATAAATGGAATCCTGCAGTACATAGTCTTTTAAATCTGACTTGTGTCACTTAGTATAATATTTTTGAGATTCATCCATGTAGTAGCATATACTCATAATTCATTCCTTTTTACATTTACAGTCGATGGCCATCTGGATTGCTTCCAGTTTGAGTCTAGTCCTTTGAATTTTTGATGTGATTTAATTCATTTATGTATTTTCTAATGTTAGATAAACCTCAAATTCTTGTACTTTTCCTTTGCTGCAAAGCCTTTGTGGCATTTGGATATGGCAATTATACTGGTCTTAACATAAGTCTGAAAATGTACATATTTTTTCAATACTTTGGAACAGTTTTATAAAATACTCCTGGAATGATTTTGAAATTTTTGTAGAAATAGTTAATTCTATCTATTCACAGTTATTTTGTTTGGGGAAAATTCTCTTACTATTGAAGTAATTTATTTTATTGTTACAAGATTATTCAGATGGAACAGTTGTGAGTCACAGCTGGTAAGTTACATTTGTTAAAAAGGACTTGTTCATTGTGCCTAAGTTTTCACATTTATGGGCAAGAAGACATTCTTCCTTTTATATATGAGTTTTTTGTGTTCTGTCCTTCATTTATAGTATTTTAATTTTCATCCCTAGTATATTTGTTTTTGACCATTATCAGCGACACTTGTGTATTTCATTATTATTTTCAAAGAAAGAGTGCTTTTGAAAATTGTGATTTTTCTTGGCAGTTTCCCTGCTATAATTTCATTATTTTGTAATCCTTTTTCTTCTCTCTAGTATATTTGTGCTTATTTTAATATTTTTGTAAGTTAACCTTACAGCTCGCTAATATTCAATCTTTACTTTTCCAATTTAGCATGAAAAATTACATAGTTTCCCTAGCTGCACTTCAAGGACATTAATATGTATTGATTTTATTATGATTAATTTCTAAGTATTTTTAATATTTTTATTATGATTTCTATTTTGGCTCACAAATTACGTATTTTAAGTATTTCATTTTTCAAAAGAACAATCATTATTTTTCCTGTTTTATTTTCTTGTTAATACAAATCGCCATCAAATATACCATGTTTTATTTATTTACCTTACTCCTAGTCTGCCTCCCCTGTGAGTGTGTACGTGGCAGGATCAGGAGGATTTGTGTTTGTTCTGTCTGCTGTGGTGTCTGTGAAGCCTAATGCAGTGCTCATCACAGGGGATTTCTTAATAGATAATTATGGAAATATGATTGATATAAAGGCCTATAATATAGCTGATAAAGGTCCACATATTACAGCCTTTCAGGTTTTGTGGCCACAGAGGACCACATCATATATTATTTTCTGTTCTTTTAAAAATATAATCCATTAAAAAAATATAAACATCTTTAATTGGCAGGCCATACCCAAACAAGCCAGAAGCTGGATCAAGTCTGTCAGCTCTAGTTTGCTGAACATTGGTCTGAATACTGTACACTGTTTAGTATTGTCCAAAGAATGCTAGAAAATAATAGTCACTGTTACTAGGAGTAGGCCTTTGGTTTGGTTTGGTTTGGTTTGGTTTGGTGGTGGTGCTAGGGACTGAACTCAGGGCCTTGTACATTGTAAGGAGGTACTTGACCACTAAGTTATATCTGCTGTATAAGCTTAATTATATTATTCATACTTCTCTTTATTAGATTCACTCTTCAGTTAGTAAGAATGCTATTTGTAAATCTCCCACCATAACAGTAAATTTATTTCTTTTTTGCCTTAAGTCATAGTGTTGAATTATACATTCTGGTTATCCAAAAGTATCATACTTTTCTTATATCTCATATTTCCATAATTTTTTCTTTTTTTTTTTTTTTGGTACCGGAGATCGAATTCACGACTGCACGTTTGCAAGGCAGGCGCTTATGCCGCTGAGCTAAATCCCCAGCCCAATTTTTTCATATCTTATAAATAGTATAGTACATAGTTCAGCTGGGTTTTTTTTTTTTCAGTACTGGGAATCAAACTTACAACTTCATGCATGCCACACAGGCACTGTGCTGCTGAGCTATATCCCTGGCCCTGTGTTTTTTATTCTTAAATCATCTGATTTGATAATCTCTACATTTTAGCTCGTGAAGTTAGTCTTTTTAAATGTACTGTGATACCTGAAGTAATTAACTTTATTATGCTCTTCACATTTTTCCTTTTATGTTCTTTCTTCAGATTTATTGAATATTTCTCATCCTATTCTGTTTATTTTGAATTCAAAAGTTATTTCCTTTTTTCAGTGCTTATTGGACTTTACAGATGTCTTTAATCTCCTCCAAATTATGCAACAGTTTTAAAATACTTTGACTTTGATCATCTAGGTTTCAGCTTTCCTACTCTTTTCTGTTCATTTGTTCCATCTTGTTTGATGCTACAAATATTATTTTATATAGTCTTGTTTGTTTAGACCTACGTTTGTCTCTCTTTCTATCACCAACTTTTCTTGTATTTTATCATATGAATCTTCTTTCTGAGATTATTTCTCCCTAAAAATTCTACATTAGGAAAAAGTTGTTGACCATAAATCTATTCAGTTTTTGTTTATTTGAAATTGTTTGATTTTACTCTCATTCTTGAAAAATAAATTTTCTGGGTATACATACACATATGTTTGAAAATTACCTTACCTTTTAAAAAAGTTTTACCTTTTAAAATTTATTTTTATTTTTATTAGTACATGCTTGTAGTGCATAATGATTACACACACACTTTTGAGAAATTCTCCTGTCTGCTGCTATTGAGAAATATGCTATCCATCTATCATCTCCTTGTATATCATCTGTCTTCTTTCTTTGACTACTGTGAATCTGGTCTCTGTTTAAGAGCCTGTTAATTTCTTTATCTTTCTTGATGCACATTACAGTTTATGAATCTGAGAATCTATGGATTCAATAATACTGAAAAATTCTTAGCTACTAACTCTCTAAATACCATTTTTTCATTTTAAAAATTCTGATGTATTCTATAATTCTAGTTAGTCAAATGTTAAATATGATTGTTTATATTTTCTATCTCCTTAACTTTATATAGTATAGTTTGGATAATTTCTTTAAATGTATATTTCCAGCAAGATATTTTTGTTTTCCAATGGGTAGTTAAGATCATCCATTCTTCTTCTGCTTTTCAAAGGTCATATATGTTTATAAATCACGTATATATTATATATTAATTTCAAGAAGTTCTATTTTATTCCTTGAAATGTCTACTTGATCTGCTAATTACAGTTTTTTAAAAAAAACCTTTATGAAGCTTGGTGTGGTGCCACACACCTATAATCCCAGCGCTTTCAAGGTTGAGGAAGGTGAATCACTGTGGGTTTGAGGCCAGTTTGGGTTACATATTAAAAAGATACTATATTAAAAAATCAAAAGAATAATAATAAAAATTAATTAAAAAGTTATGAATTAATATGAATTTTAAATATCTTCAATATTCTTATTTCTTATTCTATACATGATAATTTCAAAATTTAAACCATCTGAGAGTTAAACCTATTTTATTTTTGGTTTGGATTTCTGCTTTCAATTTTTTAGTCTATGAAGGGTTTTCCTCTTAACTGGTAAATTTTTCATTTTATTAGCTTTATCAGACCAAACTCTGAGAATCCCCAGATAAACTTTCCTCCAGGGGTCATTTACAACTATTTGTGTCAAGACCCAGGAAGCTGTCTAAATTACTATTTTTATTTCTATTCTAAGGGTTTGTAACACAAAGTCATGCAAGAACAATTTATGGTTAAAATTTTGTGTGTGGGGACTCTTGTCTTTACCATTACTTTTACTTTAATGTACTTGAATTAGAAATTAAGTATAGCTGACAGGTTTTTGAGGTCAGTGTTCTAAACAGGATTTTTTAGAGGAAATTATTACGAACTTTCTAAATATTCTTTTTGCACTGAAAGAAAAAAATGTAAATTCCTGAGATAATGCAGCTGAACAGCATCCAGATGGCAGTTTTTGTGAGAAAACAGTAATTTACTGGACTTGTTGTCTTGTGTGCCAAGCCATATGCTTATTCCAACTTCTTTCCATGTTCACTAATAATCCATTTAAAGGGTGCAGTATAGATGTATGCTATGAGATTCCTTAGTTTAAGTTCAGAGGGAACACACAAAGCTGTGCCCTTTAATCTGAGCATAGTAGTCAATACATTGTTATTACTTTGCATTAATTGAATCATTATTATTTGATTTGGGTTTTATCGATACCACTGTCAATGACCTAAAAAATATTTTAGTAAATCTATACTATATATAATCACTTAGCAATGTATCTCTTTCCAGCCTTCCTACAGCGTAGAGAGTAGGACTTGCCTCACCAGTCCCAATTTTTATGTGTAGAAACTGAGGCTCAGCAAGGTGAGCTGAGAGGGTGTCCTCATGGAAAAGAGGTGGTGATGCCAGGATTTGAACAACAGCTGGTCAACAAAGCTCCTGCTTCTTACACTCATTTATATTTGCTTCAGTCGTGTAGCAGTGTGTGTGTGTGTGTGTGTGTGTGCGCACGCGCATGGGCATACTGGTCATCAACCCTTTAAATCACTCACTCCCTGACTTCCTGTAAAATTTCTCTCTTTTCAGTAAGAAAAAGTCAAAATATTTTACAAAAAGAGATTGTGGGCAGAGAGTACTAGCTAACACCTACTCAAAGGAAGCATAGATGATTCGATAATTGTCTCTTAGAGCTGCTGTAGATCAGAAATTACTAATTAACAATGTTTCTTTCAGCAAAATATGGACTCAGTATTGAATAGACATAGGAAGATGCCAACAAATGGAGGAAATATAATGGGTCAAATCATTCTATTCATACTTTCAAAACCAAAAATCATGAGAGGGCTGGGGTGGGAGTGGAAGAGTGGAGGAAATGGGGTCAGGTTCAAATTTTTGTTTATATCTACCATACAGTAGGAAAAGC
The DNA here is from genome assembly GCA_004027295.1 of Dolichotis patagonum. Lineage (NCBI taxonomy): Eukaryota > Metazoa > Chordata > Mammalia > Rodentia > Caviidae > Dolichotis > Dolichotis patagonum. The sequence goes on along the minus strand of PVJX010005546.1, from coordinate 27,755 downwards.
TCATTACTTAGACAAACAAACAACCCCCATGATTTACATTTGTGACACTAAATGAGTTCCTCAGAACAGTAGAGTTAAAGGACAAATATGACTAATATTTCTCCAGAAAATGTATATTAGCGTGGCCTGAAAATAATTCTTGGACAACCTCATGAACCTGCAACAGAGTGGGTTTTGAAATGTTCTTAATGGGCTCATTTACATTTAATGGATTTTTCTGATGATTTGGTGGATGCCCCACTGTCAAATGGGGAAAGAGGATAAAAACAAGGTGAATGTAAATTTCGTGTACTGCAAATATGTACTAAAAAGATAAAAATTAAGACACGAAAATATATGAAAGAATCTGGCTAGGAAGTGTTTCAGCCTAGAAGTCCTGGACCTGCTACCTGGTCACTCAGGAGTATGGAGCTAAGGGCGTTAAATCTGAATAGCTGATGCACTTGAATTCATAAAGCTTTTAATTATTATTTAAAAAATAATAGCAAGATAACAACAACAAAACAACTTTCACCATTCTATCATGAATAAGAGTTAGAATTAGAAATAAGAAATGAACTGATTTCAGAAAAATTATTTTGGAACCATAATTTGGAAGGCAGGAAATCTCCTTTTCCATCTTGTGGCTATGAAAAGATAAGTTTCTTAAGAGTCACTTGTAGTGGAAGGCAAGCTTAGGCAGGATATTAGCCTACTCTGAGAAATGGAAGTTAGGTAACATTCTGAGTCTCCTGTCTGTGACATAATATGAAATATATATTTGGTCTCTGTTCACAGTTACTAAAATAGTCTTTCCAAAACCTTTGTAATTTCCTGAGTGATGCAGGTGCTAGGAGCATCTCATATTCTTTTTTTTAAATTTTATTTAAAGAGAAAAAAGCAAAACAGAAAAAAGTGTAGAAATAATATAGAATCTCAAAAAAAAACCCATTAAGAAACCACTACTTGATAAATTATATATTGTCTTCTTAGAAATAGTTGTTCATATTACAAAATAAAGGCATACAAAGTGAACAAACAGTGAGGCTGTAAACAGTTCTGTTCAACCATCCAATAAAAACTTGGTAATATGGTTATCAGTCCCACACACTTAAACATACATGCTGTTAATCTTTTAGCGCATTTTCTTTTCCTCCTTTCGCTTTTTAAGTACATTATCTGTTTAGTTGTATCATGTTTTAGCTTGCTTAGTACCTTATTGATCTGTTTTGTTGTTGTGATTTCCTTTTTAATCACCTTATATAATTCTGTTGTTTTGTTTTTTAATTTCTCGTCATTCATGTCACGTGGATCAGCTTTGATGGAGTTGGGAGTTTTTGGAAGTATTTTGTTACCTTGTTTTCTCATGTTCTATTGTTTTATTTTTATTTAATTTTCATTAACTTGGAGGTAGTAATATACAACAAAACAGGATGGAATAAAGCCAATTGAGACAGTATAGTGAAATTGGCACAGAAAATCACAGCAGGTCACCAGGACAACAATAATAGGCACCATTGTATATCTCGTTATCTTCAACATAGTTGTTCTTCTATTAGGTACAGTAAAATCAAAAGAAATATACAACATTATAGAACACATCAAAACAGAATATTGAATAGAGCAACACCGTTAATCAGGACAAAGCAAAATGGCGATAAAAATGTCTGCCTTCAGAGATAGTAGAAGGAAACTCCCCCCACTTGCTGTACCACATATGGTCACCACCCAAGAGATACCCAGGTCCCTGGATCCCGATTGCTAGCTGGGGGGGGGGGGTA
>PVJX010005546.1:0-25895 GCA_004027295.1 Dolichotis patagonum | reverse complement strand
ATCTAATAAAGCAAAGTTTGGTGAGCTTCTGGCAGCTGATAGATGAAGGTGCTGGTCACCACATATGCAAAGCCCTAATTTGAAATCTTCACTCCTATCCCAACCCTTAAGACTTGGCAATAGACAGAGTCTAGAGATTGAGCTAATAAACTGTTCTAGCTAACAGAAGCTCCTATATCTATTATCCACATGATGAAAGTTTAATGAAAATCTTTAAACAATAGGGGTTAGTTAAACTTGTAGGCTGTGTGAAAACACCTTTGTTTAAAGTATGGTCCCTTAGCCTCATGGGGAGAGAGCTCCTATGCTCGAGCCCCTTTTAGATTTTACCCTATGTACCTTATCTCTTCATCTGACTGTTCATCTATATCCTTTATAATGTGTATATTTGAACATAGATATATTTGTGGTACTGAGCACTTAAATTGCTGGGTCTGTACTAACTCTAACTCTGAGTAATCAGTGCAATAATTTAATTTAGTTGTAGGGTACTCAGTGTTTCTAAAAATTGGAGTCTTGCATATTCTATCTACATTCTTTGGTTAATTTATTTAATTGTACTCAAATACATCTCCTTTTTCAATATTTTGCTTAAGAAAGGCAATACAAATGCCCCAGATCTAGCTTTACTCGGCACTCTCAGTTAGGGCAGGGGAAAGAGACCACCCAATGCCAGTGCCTTGTATGGCAGAAAAACATTCACTATTTTCAAACAACCAACCAGCCAGTCAATATATCTCCCCATATAATCAGACTTTTTAAAAGAATGGATTCTCTTCTATTCAGTCTTCCCTATAATAAAGCCAATCATATTTTTCTTATCTTCCAAAAAAAGTAGACTACAAAGTAATCTTAGTTTTGTCCCCTATAAAAGAATACATTTCAGTTATTATACTTCTATCACTCATGCAGTTGCCTATATTTTAAAAATTTAAGAGATCAGAATATTTTTTAAAAGCCTGGATATAAGATCTTAAGAGTCTTAATTGAATCATATCTTCTAAAAAATTTCCAGAATTGTAATTTTGACAAACTGGCTACCCAGAAAAAGAACTGGAAAGGCAAAGAAAGAACAAGCATTGGGGACTATGCAGGAGCTGTGCTTTTCCCAAAGGTTCACACATTTATCACATACAAAAGGTACACTTTCCTCAAGGTTTTGCTGCTTTTGTTTTATGAAAAATAAGACTTCATAGACTAGAGAGTCTACAAAGTAATTCTTACATAATCTGTAGGAATTCAAATACAACAAAGTTGTACCTTTTGAACAGTTTTAATATTGTGTTTAATCTCTACATTATATATTACTTTACAACTGTGTAGATAGGAAAAAAATGGATAGCAAAGAGTGGCCTATACATTTTAGGGACTTAAAAGAAAAGAACAAAACTATAGTCACTATCTTCAGACTTCCAACTGATAAATGTGAATTAAATGTATAATTCCTTGTCATCCTACAAGTGAGAAGTCCAAGCTCTTGAATCGCTTTGTTCCTTAGTGTCTATTTTTCAGTCTACTCAACAAGTTAATGGTCTTATGACAGGATTTCAAAATTACAGATTGAGTTAAATGAGAAACTAGCAGCTGTTCTTTAAGAAAATGAGTAATAATGCCAGAACTAGATCTGAGATTTTCATTTGCTTTGCAAGCAGATGACCATAACTTAGGATACTTGTTAAAAATAACATAACACAAAAGCAAATTAAAGTTAATATTACTGACCTCCTATTCTATTTTCACTACCACATTTCTTCTGTTGAAGTAGAATTAAAATGTTTGTACGTGAAAAGCTCTCTCTGACTTTATCCTGCCTTTTAGTAGATTTTGAGGTAAATAAAGAGGACACTGTCTCTCTGTGGAACTCAAGTTTTGCATCTGTGAAGTCAGGAAAAAATGTTGACCATTTTATAAGATATTTGGGGGACAAGGGAAACAAATAGGCAAAATATTTGCTAACTTTTATCATCCTTATCTTATAACCTGAACTACTTCTAAAATAAAGGAACAGATGTCTATTTGAAGAGCATTAGAACAGAAACAGCAAGGTAAGTAAGGTCTGTATGTGAAAATCATATTCATATCCAAGTGAAGCCATTTCCACAAACGCAGTCAGGATCTTCTATTTGTTGTCACTGTGATTCAAAATAGAGTGATACAACATCTGTATTCATTCTGTAACTGAAATTGTCCATATGTTCATAGTGGTGGATGTAACAGTGAAAGGACAGAGTTGCCACACTTTCAGTGGGAACTGAAGAGAGTTTAATGCGGGGGCTCTTTTCAAAGGTGTAGAATGATGAAATGCTCACTGGATATGTAAGTGCAAAGGAAAAAAATTAGTCATTGGAACTCAATGAGAACTCTAAATGGGGAAAGAGCAGCTTCTGTGGAAGAATCTTTATTTCTCTGTCACAAACCTGCATCTGCAGGTATAATAATAAACACCTTGACCTTTCTCTTATCCAAGCCCAGACTTCTTGCCAGGGTTCACCACTGGCAGAGATACCTTTGGTTCACAGAGATCAGTCTCCCGGAGCACAAGGCTGATATCAGAGGACAAAGAGTGGACAGAGACAAATACCAGACACATGAGACATTAGCCTGGATGCTGTTGTCCAATGGTGCCTAGTGAGCTTATCTTAAGGGTCACTAAAAAGGTACAAATAACACACACACACACACAGACACACACACACACACATACACATAACTAAACAACTATTTGATGTCATCCACAGGTCCACAGAAGCTTTTGCTATGGGTCGACAATGTGTATTCTTCTTACTTCAGATTTTGAAAGCCTTGTCCTTAATGTGGCAGTATTCCCAGTGGGCCGGGTGGGGTAATTTAATTTAGAGTAGAGCAGGAGAGTAAGAGCCTCACAATGGGATTAGTGGCTTCTCAAAAAGAGGAAAATACTCTCTGGCAGTTGTACCCCAGGGCTCTCTGGCTCTCTCTATAAGCCCACAGTGAGAAAGGTCACAGAGCACAGTGCAAGAACAGCTTCCTGTAAACCAGAAGGAGGCGCCTCACCTGTGCAGAATCTTCTGCCTCCAGTAGTGGTCCCAGCCTCTGATCTGAGAGAGACAAATGTCTGTCACTGAAGCCACCCAGTCTATGATATTTGCTGATTGAGACAAATGGTAAAAGTTAGAAGAGTTAATAATGAAAGGCAATTTGTGGACTAGGAAATTAGAATATATTTGATTTGTTTAGTGCTGTAATCACATAAGACTCACAACAAAATAAAGTTAATTTGATACCGATTTAATGATGCGAATCTTTGTTACTTTACTTTTTAAATTTAATTTTGTTGCTAGAGGCCAGAGAAAAGTGGGAGGAGAAAGGATTTGAATAAATGGCTTGTCTAATATTGCTACTGAACCAAAATCTATGTTTCCTGAGGGTCTTCTAAGAGGATGGTGTGAGAGGGCAGAAAGGAGCCGATCAAGAAGCTGCTTATTTTTCTCTGAGGACACTTGACCTGCCCTGGCCTCCCCACACTCTACTCGTTTCTCATAGAAAACAGAGGGATATGTGGTGACTTACGCAAGCCTAGAGGAGTTGCTTTGGAACTCTATGTAGGATGGGTTAATATTACAGAGGGCATGCTTGGATAATTAACTGAAGGAGGAACACACTGTAGGTTATGAGAAAGTGTCTTAAATTTGAGTACCATGAGGATACAAGATACCAATCATGAGTTAACAGGATAAACCTATGGGGACAAATCTTTCCTCAGTAGAAAACTGAGAGAGATAAAGTAGACACACTGAGAAAGCTGTAGCTTGTGTTACTAATTTTTTTCCTATTGGAAGTTTTTTTTTCTAAATTACTGATCACTTCAATCAAAATAAAGCGGGAAGATAAGTAGTAAGTTAGTGGAATTGCTCTGATAGCAAATCTAGCAAATAAAGGATAAGACATTTTTATTATGGCAAAGTCCCTGAAGTCAGAAATTCTCTTGCCTATGTCTTTGTATTTTTGTCACCATCTCTTTACTCAAATCTCAAAGGGAAGAAGGGAAGAAAAAAACATAAAATGACAGATTTGCAAGAAGCATAAGGATAAAAATTTGGACCTTATTTCACCTGTGCAGATAAAATCATTGGGAAATTTTGTCTGAGCCATATCTCAACACTGAAGGCAAGCAAATGCATTGCTCCAGATCCCCAAACATACTGCTGGGAACTAACAAATGCAGTGCACCTTCATATGTGTTGAACTTAATCAAGACATAGCAAGCTAAAATCACTTTGAACAAAAAGTGATAGTTTTGCTGGACTTCACATCATGACACATGAAGGTATGGACAGCTGTTTTGAGGAGAGTGAGAGATACTATGACAGCCATTCTTGGCTTCCCTAATGTCTGGTCTTGAAGACCTGAAATGCCTTCCTCATTCTGCTCAGATCAATTCCATACTATGTTGTTTCACGTGAACTCCCTGTATGTGACAATCTGGACAACTATTTGGAAGAAAACAAGAGTCAATATGATAGTGAATATCTCCGATTGTCTAGTTTTGAAATTTATGTCTCTTACATCTTTCTTGTGATCCGCTTTGTTCTGTTTTGTTGTGTTTAATTTTACCCTTTTGATATAATTGCATGTATATTTGAGTGGGTAAGATGGATGACCATATTGCTGTTTTTGTCAGATCGTGGAACAGAACTGTTAACAGTCTCACTGTTTGAATGCCTACTTTACATATTTTAACTTTGTAGTTTGAACAACTATTTCCAAGAAGTCAGTATGTAATCTGTCAAGTAATAATTTCTTAGGTTTTTTTGTTGTTGTTCTTTTCTTTTATTCCTTGGAATTCTGTATTGTTGCTACCCTTTATTCTGTTTTGTTTTGTTTTGTTTTTTTCTCTTTAAATAAAAATTTTTAAAAATGCATTAAGCTATATGGAGAAAAAAAAAAACAAATGCAGTGCACAAACTCTGAAAAGTTACAGCTCAGAAATACTAAGGGCTAGCTGAAAGCCACTCGGTGTTTTCTCTTGCCTATGTCCTTGTATTCCTCATATTTTAAATTGAGATGCTGGATATGGACATTGCAGTTCAAAGGAGGACTAGCATACATGTCGAATTTTATTGCCATTTATTTGTTCCCTAGTTTGTTTTTTAACAAGTTAATGTTAAGAATCATGTTAGGTGTTAAAGTCACTGTTCTTCTACTCAGGGAGAATGAAAGACACAGGATTAGCAGAGAGCACCCTCCAACAGTGCACAGCCCTAGAAGAGCTCCCTCTCTCTATCCAGGGTCAGTAGGAAGAAGCGGTGTGTTCCTAAAGATGACTCTGAGGAAAGAAGGAGATATTTCCTGGAGAAGAGGAGCAGGGTAGGAAGTTCAGGCAGAAGGACAGGCTAAACCAAGTCCTGGAGACTCAGATAGTGGCTAGAGGCAATGATTGGTCTTATTATTTATACTATTGGAAATGGGTTCCAATTTTTCAGAATCTTTGCAACTTGAAAAAAAAATTATAAAATAATTTTTGAGAAATTAAAAAAGAAATTACATAGTGATTGCTAGAAAGAATCAGGCAAAATGGTTAAAATTATAATGCTTATTCATTTGTAATAAAACAGAGATCCTAGGTAAGAAAGAGATTGAGTGCTAAACCTATTTTATGATCTATCTTTATCTCTACCTCTATCTCCCTTTCTTTTATGTAGAAATAGTGCATTTCCCCTTTTCTTTATGTAAGAAATAGTGTGATTTTGATATTTCAAAATCTTCTATGTAAAACATTTTTCACTCACTCTGAACTTTCAATCAAACCCAGTCTATAGATGAGAGAGAGATAAAGAAAATTATGGAACAGCAATTTAGTACTCAATCTCTGTCATTTCAACATGACAGGACCATTTGAAAAGAAGGAAAAAGTGCCACGAATTAAAATTCTGAAATAAAGGCATTTTATTCATCTTGACTATGCTATTTGGAGCACTGGCCTCTAGGGTTAGGTTCTACTCTGATTTATAGCTTGTTCTCTTAGGGGAGTCTCAGATTTCAAGGGCATCAAGATATGATTTATTTACATAAGGCCAATCAAGGGTTATTCTGCTCTAAAAGTTAGGGACCAGCACTGCTTCATAAATGGAAAAAAATGTTAATCACATTAAATTGGGTCTCAATAAGTGAAATAGTAAGGTTATAAATGGGAATGATTATCCATGATAATCAGAAAAAAATTATAAACAATGAAATTTACACTTTAAAGAAGCTTATTAGCTTCTTTATTCTTTAAAGAATTTATACTTTAAAGGAGCTTATTATCACCTTTTGCTTGTCTTCTCAAAGACAAGTTAATAACAGTAATGTTTGGGATACCTCATCCTGGTCTTTCATGGTTTGGAAATACAAGATAAATTGTTCTTCCTTGCTCTCTTTTCTCCCAGAAACATTTTTTTTAAAAAAAATAAAGAATGAAAAGCCAGACATTCAGAGAAAATTTTTCCATGCAAAACAGAGTCAGGAAAAGAGAGGTTAAAACACACACATCTGTTTTTGTACAGTATATATATATTTCTGATTACAACGTATCTTAGCTAACAAAACATGAGAAAGTAGAAATCTCACATTACTATTCCTGGCTTTAATTGTTCTATTTTTGATCGATTCTGCATTTCCACGGGAGAGTACAATTAAATTAGCTTTCCATCACTCTAATGATGAGGAACTTTATTTGATTTCCTAAATATCTACAGAACTAAGAAGCTAGGAAGTGATGAAAAAACAAAACAAAACAAAAAAACCGTTTTTCCCATTTTCACTACAACGAGAGTTACATATAAACATGGATCAGAATATTCAGCAGTTCTCCTTGTGGTGCAGATTGCAACAATTACCAAGATTTCCAAAAATGTTACTTTTCCTTATATTAAAGAACTTAATTCTTTACAAGAAAATAAAAAAAAAACATAAATATCTCAAGGAAAAGATTGAATGCAGAGCAAAACTGTTAATTATGTGGAAGATATTATCAACTTAGGAAACAAGTTAAAATTATGTTTTACAAATTGTCATATGTAGCAAAACTGTATGAAATGAAAAGTCAAAGGTTGACAGTGAATGTAAATAAATACAGAGATACCTTGGCTATTGAACTCACTTCATTCCAAAATTGTGTTCAGATACTGAAAAGTTCACAACTGAACCTATTTTTTTTTCTTCAGAAATAAGGGAAATCAAATAACTGGTTTTGAGGCCCAATAATTGCACTTATAAATTCATTCTTCTGGGACTTTAACAAATTTTTCAATGATTTCTTTCTTCAACTCTATTGGAGGTCTCATGCTTAGCTCTACTGTGGGTATCACTAACTTGCTTTGGAGCTATGGCTATGATATTTTATCCACGTAAAGCAAAAAAAAAGCACAATGATGAGTGTTTCAAAGCACTAACATGGGCACTATCCATAAGTGGGGCTGTCGGGTTGCAATGAGCTTAGGTTGAGGCACCACTCCTTAGTGTCTGCGATGAGATGTGATGGATGCCTGACTCACTCTCCAATCAAACAGGTTTTTTCAAATTGGATTTCCAGTTCACCATTGAGCGAAGTTATGAGCACCAAGTTGAGTTATGAATTTTGCTATTCGAGTAGTGGAAAGTTTGACATTGGAGCCAGTCGACAACCGAGGGATCGCTGTACATTTTAAATGTTTCAAATAATAAATTATATTCCCTGTAATTGATTACTTTGTTGCTGGTAAATTCATATTTGTAACATACTTTATTATCACTAAATAAGTTTATGTATGAAAGCATTTATTAAAATTGAGATTTATCAGCGATATCACTTTAATATCAGTGATAGTGTTTTTCAGATTTTCACTATCTGAGAGCCATGTTATGAATGTTAGACATAAATGCAAATGATAAATTAAGGGAAATTTTAAAAATATTGTGAACAAATATGTTTAAAAGTAAGATATTTTAAAATTTTTTCATGTCAGTCACAAGCAAGTTGTTATTTACACATTTTTAAATCACAAGTTAAACAATGCAATGATTGTTTTAGTATGTTTCAAGTTTCATATACAATTAGTACTTTTCTTACTTTGTATTTGCACTGTCTAAGAGAAGCTGTATTGGAATTAATCATTATCAGGAATAGAGGAAAATGTTCGGTGTTTCTCTCAGATATTGAAGTGTCCTGGAACGAAATGTTTGTCCCCAAAAGTGATGTGTTCAAGGTCTGCAGAATATGCACCACATAATTGCTAAGGGTGTAACTTGAACAAATAATATGAAACACAATAGTCTTTATTTGTATGACTGGTGCTGTGTGAATAAACATGCATTTTTCTTAAAGTGTGGTTTTTTTTCTTCTCTCAGCTGGCAAACTTCAGTTTGGAAAAATAGAACTTTATCCTGGAAACCTAGGAAACAAATTACAAAGACTTCCTTGGTTAGAAGTTGATGGCTCCTCCTTGGACACCAAGCCCACATGTGGCAGTGAGGTGCTGGTGATGGACACCTTCCATGAGGACAGCGCTGTGACCCTCCTGCCGCTCGTGGGGCTAAGCACTGTTAGGCCCAGTATGTCTTCTCCAGGCTGTCTCATGAGCCCAAGATCACCCTTAGCTGAGTTAAAAATAATTTCATTTCCTAAAGTTTGTACCTCCAGTAAGAAACCAGACCAATAGTTGCCATGGATGCCTCCTTGCTTATACATGTAGAATGCAGGTGCCAAATGCAGATTTCTATCCTGTACTTAGGAATTGCATTCTATAGTAAAATATCCTAGCCTGTTCCAGGATAGTAATTGCTTTTTCACAATATAGGCAGGATCCAGCAGTGTCCATTTGGTTCAGTAATGTTGCCAAAAACTCATTATGCTTTCTCTCTGAATGTAAAATAAAATTTGTCATTAAACTTGTGGCTGGTTTTATAGCCATCTTAGTTGTAGTGTGGCATTTACCTTTTTTTTACCACGGAGTGCAAAATTCAATTATAATGCTGTGCTTTCAGTGATTTTTCCCCATCTTTTGCAACAAAATACAATAATTTTGATGAGGAAAATATTATTTCATTTTCCAGAGAAATTTAATTGGCTCAAAATAAAGGTCATTGTGTCTTGTTTGAAAGTTGCAAGAAAGTTTCAAAACCTTCATGTCACTATCTGACACAATTATTATAATGGAATGAGGACTAAAAAATTTAATTAAAAATAATTAACATCTTAATTCTTATTTAAACTTTCCTTATGCCTACTTGGATGAAGTCAGTGCATTATTTCCATATAAATAGATTATATTGTACATTTGCATTAGAGTTTATCATTTATGTTTCTAAATTAATTTGATTGTGCTTATATTCCTACTCTTATAATAACATTTATGCTTTAGTAGAATACTTTTGAACTTGTGTTCATAGGCACTGGTGTTCATAGGTATTATGATTCACCCAAATATTAACAAAAAGAAAAAGTAATCTATATAAATAATTAGAAAAAAATATATATTTTGTGGGAAACTATACCATTGACTGAACACTGGCTAAGATGACATGACCCATCCACTCTTTGTAATTATTGTGTAGTCTTGAAAACCATAATAGGACTTAACAAATACAGGCTTAGAAAAATCAGACTTAATTTTATGTTTTGAAAAAGTTTAATGTCCATATATGAACATATTTTTTTCTTGACCTATTGACTTGGACAGAACAACTGACTGGGGATTTTTGGACTCTGAGAAATTTTGATTCCAGGCATTTTCTGTCTTCAAAACCATTGATCATCAACAGATTCTTTCCATTGTTTTAGGAATTCTTTTAGCTTGGCATTACTTTTCTCTTGATTTTAATCTGCATTTATTTAGTTTTACTACTTCAAAATATTATGTTAGGAGACTTAAAGTATTAAAAAAAACCCATGTTTTCCATTTTCTAGGAGTTATAATTAGCATGACACAGCTAGTTATGCGCCTAGACAGGCCACCGAGAGAGGTATACTCAAATCATGAAATTCAGTATGCTTACAGGAAAGAAAAAGGAATTTATGATGATCAGCAAGGGCTTGGGGAAAAGAGACATTAAAAGGGAGACATAAAGGAGTACAGGAAGCAAGAAGAGCATGAAGAAGTCACAGGTGGAAGAATCATAGGTGAAGCCTGACTTTCCTTGAAGAGAAGGTACAGAAAAAGGCAAGAAACTATGATAGAGTCAAACAGAGGAACTCTTGAGTGACACATTACGAGGCCTTCATTTTTCACACAGGGGGGATGTAGCAATCATTCTTGAGATGTGAAAAGGGAAATATTAGTCCTACAATTTAAGAAAATCATAGTGGAAACAATAGAAAAAATGAGCACATATCAAGAAGTAGAATTATTCCAAAGAAGCAGAAAAGAAGAAGTAAAAATATAATGAAGCTATCCAAATGATTTTCCAGGCAGTATGAAGATACGCGTGAACACATGTGAAGAAAAAGAGCAGGTACACATTCTGAGAACCCTTGAAATCAGAGAGATGTGGTCACCTCACCAGTCCCAAACTGTGGGTAAGAGAGGAGGTAAGGACTATGTGAGGAAGGGCAGCTGTGAACCTGGACCACTAGACTGCAGAGCTATTAGTCACTATCATTCTAAATTTACATGTACAGATGTATAATTACATACACACATTATGCACAGACACTTATATATGTGTGTATGCACAGCCATGCATCACTTAATGAGAGGGATATGTTCTGAGAAATTCAGGCATTGTCAGGCAATGTCACCATTTTGTAAGCATCAAAGTGTACTTACCTACATGTAGGTGTTATTACCTACTATACACATAGGCTACGTGATTCTGCATATTGCTTTTAGACCACAAGCCTCTACAGCATTTTAGTGTGCTAAGTACTGCAGTTGCAACACAGTGGTATTTGAAGATCTAAACATTTAAACGTAGACAAAGTATAGTAAATATGCTAGATGATTAGAATTCTTCAGTTCTGATAAAATCTTGTGGGACCACTGTCAAGTACATGGTCCATCACTGACCAGAACATTTGAACAGTCAGGTGGTGCATGACTCTGTGTGTGTGTGTGTGTGTGTGTGTGTGTGTGTGTGTGTGTGTACATGCATTTAAATAGAACCTAGATGGATATGAACTTAACAACTTACATGGGTCCACATTTGGTTAAGATGGTGAGCAGTATAACGAAAAGCTAGTTTACAAAATATGATCTAAATAGGCACTTATTGTTAAAACAGACTTTCACAATTGATTTATGATGAGTAATGTCAGTTGAAGCATGTGCTAGTTTTGGGAGAGGGTGCTGTATTATGAAGCTTCAAATCAAACCCCCTAAGAAAAGACTCTGATTCTTCTCCATAGTAGATTCCTGTCATCCAGTAATTCATCTCACCTCCTTTGACCTCACCTGTTTCTTCCCCAGACCATATTCCAGTCAGCTATTTGCAGCCCAGCCTAACTTCAGAGCAGAGAACATCATGGCCACAGAAAGTATTTTATTGCAGGTATTAATGTAGAGAAGTTAAATTTATTGAATAATAAGTAAACTAATGATCTCGTAAAATTAATGAGCCTCCCCAAAGTATATCAAGTCCTCCCAAATAAAATACTACATTATTCAAGAAATATGCTTGCTGCTTCCCCGGCCAACAATTTCCACCACCCTTGTATGTGTTATGGCTTTAAACATACCCTTGGAGAACTAGAAATAGGAAAAGGAAACCTTTGAATACTTTAAAGGGAATAATATTTTAAAGTATTGACAGATACGTTTTTCCTCTGTGTATCTTTGATCACCATGCCCTTCTCACTGATGTATTAATGTTGTTAACCCGGGGAAAAGTTGACACTTGAGATTTAGGTAGCATGACACGGAGACCATGGAGAGGGAAGGGAAAGGGCCTGGAAAATAGTAACAACCCTGGACTGTTCTGGGCTAACTTCAATTATGATCTTTAGGACAGTATCAAGGTCCACAGGAATGAAATTTAGAGACAACTATTTCTTGCAAGCATGAGTTTGTGGACCATGCTGTTTCCAACCCTTATTTTGCTGAATGATAATTCCTTGTATCTGCTAAAGAAGGAAAAGGTAAATGACACGGCTTACAGTTTCAATGAAAATATCAGTCAGTCAAGGAAATGTTTTTTTTTTCCTTTTTTGGATGTAAGTAGCCTCTGTTTTATTTGAAAAAAAAACTCATCACAATTTCTCAGCAATAAATCCCTGGTCACTAGAAGGTCAGCTACACTCCAGTCACAAGATGCCACTTACATGTCATTATCAGATCTTTGGGAACAGCTACATGTTATGCCCTGTCACACTGTAAGCCTTCTTAGGTATTTCCTGCAACAGCCTCAGACCCCAAGTCTGAGGTATATTGACACAGCTGTTCAGGCAAACTTACTGAACACCTGCTCTCCTAGGTCTTGAACAGACAACACTATTAATTTCATAGTTACTGATAGCCAGCAAACCCATGTGAATTTTCCCCCTATTATTTGTGTTTTGAACCCCAGAAATAAACACAAAATTTCCTGAGCTGAAATATCTCTTGCATCTTTAGCTTATCCCAAGGTATCAGCCAGGATAATTATAGAGAGACATATGTTGATGCTAATAAAGCAGTTACGTATGTTCACTGTTTTGAAGATTAACTGTCTAACCACATTGCAGTATTTAAGTGTGAGACCATTTCAGATTTAATATACATTCATCAGCCCTCGTCTCCACCATAAAACATAGTCTAGGGAAAAAAGAGAATTAACATAACTTACAACCAGAGGATTTTACTAATATAAACAATTCTGGTGCATAACAGTTGGCACCCAAAAGACAATTTATATACTCCCTGCTCTTCCCTGCTATCAAATCCAGGATGATATGTTCATTGTTTCCCTCATAAAATCTGCAATTGTTTCCTTGAGAGCAACAGCAAGGACTAATTTTTTATATCATTTTTATAAGCATGGATGAGCAGATGAAATTCAGAAGGGTCAAAAAGAATGCTAAGTTTCAGTCTGTCAGATCCCAAAATGGTAAAGACATTAAGTCTCGATCTCAGCTGCTAATGGAATCACTAGAACACTGTCTAGCTCTAGGGGAGCTTTTAAAGAACAAATTCTGACATGTGTTACCTCCCTCTATGGTTAGACCAAGGGTAAAGACACACCTAAAACACTCCCCCCAGCTGAAACCAATGAATAATCATCAGCACTTAAATAAATGCCCATAAACAAACAAATGAAAATAATCCAGGTGATTGAAGTTCAAGTGTAGTAAAAACTGAAGACAAAGCTCTCCTCTATTAAGAAATGAATGGCTCATTCTAATTCAGTCATAACCCCCAAGACATTAATTTTATCACTGAAATATGATTTTATGCAAATTATGTCAAGTAATTCTGCTACTGCCTTAATAACCTTCTCTACATAAAGTAAACACATTAAAACCTGGCATATAGCAATCTTCAGTAGAAAGTGCAATAGCAAAAGTAATGACGTGGAAGAATTCATTTTGAAGATTGAATTGTTTGAGGGGAAATTAAATTATTTCTTTTTCAAAAAAATCCTGTAGAGTAATATAGTTGAGCAAATAACACTTCTGTAAAGATTAAGAAGTCTATAGCACAAGAAACACAGTATATTCATTTGATATGGCTTCTACTCTTTGAATTTTACACTAGAGACCTAAAAAAGAATAGTTTAAGTCTATAATAGTCCATTATGAGACATTTCACATGCATAAATTCTCAATATTTCATATATACTGTAACTATGAAAAATCATTCATGCCTTACATTTAGAAAATGGACCCTTGTGGAATATTGCCTTTTTCAACTTCAGCAAACATAAGTTAAATATTTATAAAAACAAAATACATTGAAACTATTTCAATTCTTGTGGGAGTGGAACAGACACTTAAAAAGAATCAGCCTGAACTTGGTATTCTTATGTGCATTAATAGTGAATATACATATTCAACAATTCTCTACAGATATATTAAAACTGAGAATTTTTAAATTTTCAGCTCACACTGGAATATGTAAACATAGATTTTAGTCAACCTTCACTAAATTATTTTATTCACTGGTTGAAATTGTCAGCATTGATTAGTTTTGATATTTGATGAATATATGGAAGAAAACTCAAAGTAATGCTTAGAAGATAAATACAGAAAAACTGCCCAAAATAATTACAGCTGATACACGCAATGATTACATAATTGAAACAATATAGAAAGGAACAAAATGAAGACCAGAAAATGAATTTTCCCTTATTCAACCAACTCCCTTTTCTCCAGAGGCAACCACTATTAACTTCTCCATTTACTTCTGGGGTGTATTTGTTAGTATCACAGTAAACAAATGCATATACATAGGCACATTCTTACATAGTTCACATTTCTGTACCTTGCTTTTAAAATTATAATTCTATCTACTAGAGATATTTCTCTTTCAAGTGAAATGGTTACTCTAAAGGGTCTTAAAAGTGGTTTATTATATGATTCCATTTAAATAGCCCCCCACTGCTCAAGCCTTCAGTTGTCTTTTACTTGTCTTGAGTAGATGTGGAAATAAAGCCACAGTACACAGCATCAAGCAAATATGTCGGTGGACTTTTGGAAGTGCATGACCCCCTGAAGACCCTGTTAGTGAAAACCAGGGTTGAAAAATAGCCATAATAAATTTCTGACAAATATCTTCAAACCTCTCCAAATAGGTAACAGCATTTTCTATCCTCAAAAATTCAGATTCCTTTATTAATATAGTCATACTTGGTATTTACATGTTTCAATATTTGTCAGTTCTGTGGGTTTAAATATTAGATTTTTATGCTTTGCATTTATATGTATTTTTGGCTTAACTTGCAAATGACATTAAGTAGCATTTATGTAATACATACTCATTTTTCTTTATTTATGAATGTACTGTTTATTATCTTTGGTTCACTTTTCTATTGAATTGCTCATTTTATCCACAAGATATTTAAAATTAAGAAAACTTGATTTTTATAAATGTTTTCAGTCTGTCTTTTGTCTTTGTCCTTTCTTGTACAACTTTCTCTCCAACATTTTATTTTTGGATGTATTATGTTGTGAATTATATTTATTTTTTCTACATAAATACTAAATCTTATATAGTCTATCTAGAAAGATCTTTGCTGTTAAGATTTTAAATACATTTAGCATTGCTTTTTAAAAAACTTACAGATATTAAAAAACTTTTTTCCATCTTGAATTTGAAATAAAAATTAAAGTAAAGCAACAATTAACTACTTTCTCCATATTGCTTATTGAATAGTGTCTTAGTAATTTAAAAATAATACAATCAAAAATGAAATGTTAAAACATACGCAGATATTTAAGGCCTCTCTCTTGTTCTTGTCTAGTAGCAATGTATTTCAATTATCATACTTTAAGACCTAATAATCTTAGTTCTTCTCTTATTAATTATTTTTTTCAAAATTGATGTTAATAAACTCAGATATTTCTTTTCCAGATTAATTTTAGTAATGACGTGATTGAACTCCCTCCACTATTTGTTTTCTGTGAGTTTTATAAATTTCCTTCTGATTTTTTCTATGGTTTAAGAATTACTTGAGATTTGTTGGGATTTTAAGGTCATTGAGTCTTATGTTTTCCTTAAGTTTTAATTTAATTGCATTGTCATCAGTGATGTACTTCAAGTTGTTTTACTTGTGGACTGTACAAAATTTTACCTGAGGTTTAATATATGTTCCACTTTTGTATATGATGAATAGTATAAAAATAAAGATCTATTCACTAAAGATATCCATCATTCATTAATTCATCTGTCCAATTCCTCAGCTATCTATAGTAGTCACCTATTTCTAGATCTACACATATATTTATGCTTTTCAGTGACTGTATTCAGATCCAGTGCAACTAATTTTTCATTTTAATCTTCTAATGGTGACACGATGTTTACTTGTTTTGTCACCACTGTGATTCTTATAAATTCCCTTTTAGTTTTTTCAATTAAGTATATTTTATTCCATTTTACCTTTTGAGTGGTGGTATGACAATGCTGTCCAAACTGGCTTGAACTCCTGAAGTCAAGTAATCCTCCTGCTTCAGCTTTCCAAATAGCTATGTGTATGCATCATCAGACGGGGTTATTTAATTTTTGATACATTATCTAGACCTTAAAGATTTATGCAATTATATTCATCCTTTTGAATTGCAACCCTTTTCATATGTTGAACTCTTTCATTCAAGCTTTCTTTCCTTTGACTTGAATTAAAGTCTGAAATTAATATCATTAATTTTATTTTTTTTAGCATTAACCTGTTACTTCATTTTCCTTCTTTCACTTTTAACCTGAAAAACATTTTAGCACAATTTCTTATACAAAGGGTGATCAAAATATATAGTGCATGTTTAAATTTAAAAAAAAATCACTATAGTAAAAGACACATTGCCCTTAAGACCCCTAGAAATACTCCTCCTCATTTTGAACACATTGATCCCATCACTTTGGTCACTTTCTGAAGCAGTTCTGGAAGTCTTTTTCATGAGTGTCTTCATAAGATGTGTTTAAAAAAAAATACAGTGAATGCTGCTGCTGAGTGCCATCCAGTGGAAAGGCAGGCTCATAAAAACATTATGATGTGCCCTCCTCCACCTCACTCACCTGATGCATCTGGAATTGTGTGACTTCTGGTTCTTCCCCAAAGTCCAAACAACTATGAAAAGTAAATATTTTGAGTTAATTCAGGATACTGTGGCAATCACTATCGTACAACTAAAGACACTCTCTAAACAAGACTTCCAGAACTGCTTCAAAAATTGGCAAGAATGGTGGGTTTAATGTATTCAAGACAAGGGGGAGTATATTGAGTGAGGTTAACGTCAATGTGTCTTTTACTGTAGAAATTTTTAAAAGTAAATATTTACACATATTCTGACTGCCCTCATAAAGTCATTGATGTAGCAAATGTTAGCATTTTCTCATATTATATTTTCTATATTCCATGCTTCTTTTGCTTTTAAATTTCTATATGTATCATTTTTTTTTGAGTGCTGGGGGTTGAACCCAGGGCCTGTCCATGTTAAGTAAGTGCTCTGCCAGTGATCTATATACCTAGCACATATTTTTTTATTTTTTATATTATACATATTTTTTTCCTCTGGTGACTTTAAAGTTTTAAAGTGTGTTTTTAATTATTTTATTCTTCACATACTTCTAGTTTAATTTCAAATAAGAAAGTTGAGGAATTTATACTTTCATTGTCAATGCTCTAGCTCTCAGCATTTAAAGAACAATTTTTGTATCTTTTCTAAATCTATAATATTTACATTCTATAATTCTCAGTCTGATCATTTTTAAATTCTCTCTGTACTTCAATGATACCAATACTCATCCCACTTTTACCACCATTTCTTGGTGTAATGTCATGTTCTCTTCTCCCTCTCACCCATAATAAATTTGGACAGTGTTGTAGTTAGGATTTACAAGGGAAAAGAAACAAACCATAACAGACAGGTTGGTTTAGAACTTCTATTTGCATGATTATAGTAAATGGCAATTCTCTTTGATATCCTTCTCACCTTAACCAAGACTTACTTACCTTCTCCTAAGTACTACCACTTGCCTGTTCCTATGGCCAGATGGCAAAGATTAACATGGGACATTACTGAGTGTCCTAGTTAGTGTCTTGTGGCTTTGCCATCTCTTCACTGGTCTTGTTAATCATCTCAGGCCAAGGTTTACTCCACTTTCCTGGGAATCATTTCAGTGCCTGGGCTTCACACGGTTTTTTTGTTTTGTTTTTTTAATTGAGGGTAGGGGGCAGAACCTCTACTTCCAGCCTGAGTCCCTTGGCAGGTTTACTGCTGCCCAAGTAGCTTCTCAGTTTCCAACAGCCATTTTTATGGCCATCCTCAGATATAACACTGACAAGGCTTCAAGGAAATAGGTAAACTGAAGTCAGCATCACCCAGAGATTTCAGTACGAGTTGAGAATCTTTCATCGAAAAATCCCAAATCAAAATCCAGTAAAACCCAAAACTTGCTGGACACTGACAGGATCCTATAAGTGGAAAATTTTATATCTAATCTCAGTGACGTGTCAATCAAGATGTAAGTACACAAAAGAAATGTATAAAATTATCTTGAGTCTACATTTATGTATATAAAACATAAATGAACTGCATGTTTACATTTGGGTTCCATTTAAGATATCTCATTATGTGCACAAATATTCCAAAATCCTAAAATAATCCAAAATAATAAATGCCTCTGATGTAAAGTATTTCAGACAGAGGATATTCAGTGGAGACTTCCCAACTCATTCTAGCTCTCTGGCACCTTTATCTTCTGCTTTGTTTTCTGAAACTTTATTTACCACTGAAGATAAGTGGTTCTGAGTGTTTTTGATCATTCAGGGTTTTATCTTCTACTCTCACAGCAACAGAGAGACCGCAAGGTGGACAACTCCAGAATGTATCACTGTTCAGAAGGAGAATGCTGCTACTCTCCTGGAAATTTCCATATCCTTTCTCTCCTGGCTGCTCCATGACCTTTTTTGCAGTTGGAATGCAGCAAGATGCTTTTCAGGATAGTATCTGATTTGTATCTCCCAGAGTTAGTTTATGTGGTGAGCAGTTAGAAACAAGTGGCAGATTGCTAAAGCCAGCTATGCAGGTCCAGACTCAAGTCTGCTTCTTTGCTATACTTTCATCTTATTAATGATTGAGAGTACCCTCTACCTCCACAGGACAAATAGATGAATGGATGAATGGATGAATGGCTACATGGGGCAGAGTTGATTTTTAATTTGTTTTAGTCTGTATTATTTGGTTTAGGGAGAGGAATATTTTGTGATTTTGCTTCACATTTTAAACCATGAATTATTGTTCACAATTTTAACTTGCCAATAATGTTCTAATGATGATTTTTAAAGTGTTATTTTTCTACACAGTATGGATACTGCTCAACTTATTTTAATAAAATTCTTTGAATTTTTACAAGAAAATTGGAATGATACTAAAATTGGAGGTGGCAGATTACGAAGCATAGAGAAGGGGGCAGAATGAGTGTGGATTCGTCCTCTTCCCTTCAGTGCTTTCTGCCTCTGTGCACATGAGAGAATCGGTCCTCTCTGTGAACTCCAGGGACACACACTATTCCAGGCACACACAGAGATGGGACAAAGGAAACCAAGGACAGACACAGAAAAGACTGAAGGCCATTGTGCTCTAGAGCTTATTTCACCAGGTTCAGTTTGGCTTCGGGACATCAAACTTCTCTTTTCCCTAAATTAGGATTACAGCACAGAAACCATAGAAACCATTGATAGAGAGGATCAAAGAGTAATCCTGACTGCTCTGGGGATTCATTCCAAATGAAAAACAATTTGGAGTGATGTATAAAAATCTAAATTTGTTGTCAAACAATAATCATACATGAAAATTATCTGTTTATTCATTTACATAGTCTACTCTTCGGTACATTTAAAATAGGAATTGATTTTTTTATTGAATTAAAACAAATAGAAAATCAGAATACAATTTTCAGGGACCTTTCTATTGATTTAGGAATCTTTGTACTGTGTAATGTGAACTATTTCATGTAAATCTGTGCACTGTGAGTAGGAAGAAGAAAGGGGAAAGAAAATTCTGTTCAGCAGGCCCTAGTTTTACTATTAACTATAATACTGCCAATAGACCTACAAAGATTTCAAAATTAAAAAGAAATTTCTTAGGCACTATAAAAAAATCTGCAAATCATAGCAAAACATTAACCATAACAACAAAACAAAGTAACTGCATTTCAAATGATTATGAATGTGTTATAAAGAAGTGCATGTTTACATGTTTCCATTTCTTTTACTTCATACATTAAATATTTTTCTCAGTCTTTAAAAAAAAGTCTAAAATAAACTATATGAATTAATAAGCTAACCAAGTTTTTTTTTTAACTGACAATACAAATGTACACTTTTTATTCTAAAGCTTTTGTCTTTCTTTTAAAATGTTGAAACACAAAAAAGACAAACCATGCCTTCCTGTGAGCCCCGCTCTGCCATGGGGATGAGGAAGAGACCCAGCAAGTACACAAACCACATCTTCCCATGAGCCAGCCGGGCTGCAAAACCAGAAGAGCACCGCCCCCAGACCCATAAGCAAGGGGCTGAGTCAGAGGACTCCAGGAATAGTTTCAAGCTTGCATTGTTTGATTAACTTTGCAGGACTGGGACTGGTAGTGAGGGCAACTATTTGGAGGATGGCAGTGTACACTGAGGCAACTGTGGGGGATTTCCTCCTGTCTTGTTTTTGAAATCCAATGTTTTGTTCTACTTTACTGTTTTGCTTTATTCCTGCATCTGCTAACCTGAGCAACTATTTTGAATGTAACACTATGCAGTGTAGCAACCACTGAAATTTCTATCACCTTGTTTTGAAAACCTATATAGCTGCTGCTGTTTTTTTTTTGTTGTTGTTGTCATTTTGCTTTTGTTGTCGTTTTTAAAATTTGTTTCCTTCTTGATTTTTTTGGTTTATTCTCTTTAAAGTAAAAAATAAAATGTAAAAAACACAATAGTGGGAAACATTTTAAAATTACATTTAAAAGTAACAGGATGTCCCAAATTCTCAACACTTTGTGATAAGAAAGAAGTATGCAAGTGAATGTAAGGTATTTATGATAGAGGTGATTTCATTTCATAATCTCTGATTAAGTACTTTGCAAGGAGTTGGCAAATACAAAGCAGAAGTAGGAAGAAGCCAGCTCCCACGTTGTGAGCAACTCTATCTGGACAACCATGAGGGAGAAAATGAAGCCTATAGCTCACAGCTGTGACACTGGAAGCAGATGCCCCAGCACTAAGCAAACATTCAGAGGCCTGCTGCCCTGCCTCAGTCAGCATAGTGCCTGCGATCTCCCGAGAGAGGTTGTGGGCCAGGATCCCTCAGCTTGGGTGTTCCTAATACCGAAAACTATGTGAGACAATAAATGTTCATTGCTACTGTAAGCAACTAAACTCGGGGATAGTTTTTTTAAGTGTAGTAATAGATGACAAATAGAGTTTGATTCCTAGAATATGTTTTGCACAAATGTTTTTGGTTTTATTTCCTTGGGAATAGTTCAGGCTGCCTCTGAGGTTTTGTATCTTAAGAGAGCTTTGTCTCTTGAGCCTTTTTTTTTGTAGCAATCACCTCCCTGCCCCTCCTTTTTATGCACTGTAGTGAAAGGATGGGTTAAGATCTTTGGTTGAAGAGTTACCTCCTGATAAGAAACCAAATCAGAAGCGTTTCTTCTTTACTGCCAAGGTATTTCTCACTAAAATATTAAGCATTCCATTTGGAAACAGAAGGCTTCCAAACTAATATATAGCAGTAAACCAAGAGCAATGGGAATGACTTGCTCTAGGCATAGTTAGTAAGAAGAGTTAATATACACAGAAAATTTGGAAACAATAACTAAATTGAACAACTTTTAGACTGCCTTTTATTATCAACACACGTACTACTCTAAATGATGCACATTCTAAGTAATTATAAATAAAAATTCCTGTTCTTCAAAATCTTATGTTGATTTAAGTTCTAAATGATTGTGGTAATTCTTAAGTTTCAACTTAGAAGTTTTTAGAAAATTCTTTATTTTATAAACCAATTCATAAGAATCCTGTGTGGGTAGCTGGCCCAAGACATATGAGGATTCAGCTTTGTACATTTTGTTTTGTAAGTTCATTACTCTTCAAAATAATTGAGGCGTGTTTTGGGCACAAGTTTTGTCTCTGTGGCACTATGTATTTATGCATTTAAAAAGAAGATTATGAATAGAGAAAAATAGCATGTGGTTGAAACACAAACAGAATTTAAGTTACTTCAATTATCTCATTCTATTTGAATTCTTAGAGTTGTTCTTGTGTTTAATATTTAAAAGGATGAATTAATCCAAGCTGAAAAAACTGAATAATTTAGGTAAAAATGCAAATTTTGGTTCATATTTAAAATATTTTACTGAATTTTAAATTTAGTCTTTCTTAAGAAGTTGTTCACTATTTCTACACTAAAGACTAAGTGCTTCACAGTTACTAGGATGGCTATAATAAAAAAGAAACAGAAAACAACTGTTGGCACAGATGTAGACAAATTGAACTCTCATACAATGCTGGTATAAATGTGAAATGATACAGTTTTCAAGGAATAACAGTTTTCTGCCTCATTAAATAGTTGAACACAGTTACTGTTACTGTATGGACCAATGACCTACTTCTAAGTACATAATGAAAAGAATTGAAAATATATGTTCTTACAAAAACTTGTACACAAATATTCATAGCAGAACTATTTATAATAGACAAAAAACTGAACAACCCATCATCTGATAAACAAAATGTAGTTTATCAATGTGATGGCTATTATTCAGCTACAAAAAAGCAATGAAGTATTAATACATGTTGCAACATGAATGAATCTTGAAATCATAATGCTAAAGTAAAAGAATAGTCACAAAAGATTATATATTAGATGACTGCATTTATATGAGATATTCATTATGAACAAATCCATAGAGATAGAAAGTAGATTTCAGGGTATGGGAGAAAAAGGGAAGTAGAGTGACTACTAATGAATATGGTTTTATTTTTATTTGTTTTGGGAAGTTATGGAAACACTACAACTGTACACTTTGGTAGTGCTCACATAACCATTTGAATATATTGGAAAGCACTGAACTGTGTACTTTTTTCTCTTTTTTTGAAACAGGATCTCACTATATAATCCAGGTTGGCCTCAAACTCACAGTGATCCTCCTGCCTCAGCCTCCTGAGTGCTGGGATCACAGGCATGTACCACCATGCTTAGCCTAAACTGTATACCTTAAAATGGTAACTATAATATGTAAATTGATTTAATAAAAAAGAAAAACCCAAGGAAATTGACATTAATGATTATTATAAAATTATTTTATCTTACAGGGGTAAAGCATTAAAATTATTCATTTAGAGTGTCAAGTACATAAAGTATGGCATTACTAATATACACCTCCTCTGTCCTCCTGGAAGGAATGTTGCCAAACTTTCTCATTGTGACATAGAATCACTTCTAATAATGCTTGATAACTGCTGATTGCATTAGTGAATAAATGAGTGAATGCAGAGATGGATGGTTTCTGCATATTAACCAAATTAGTTCCATAAATTCCTCATCTTACCCATTCTTTGAGGAGAAGAGCACACAGTCTAGAGCTATCTTACTATACTATAGATTTTCTGCTTGCCTAGGACAATTTTGGAAAATATGCTGATTTGGGGGAGTTGAAAGACAATGTTAAAAGCTAAGTTCTTTAACATATTCATAGATGTTGGTTCCAAAGGAAGATGAAGTCTTCCAAGTGAGAATCTACTACAGTATAATCCAGACAACAGGAGCTTAAGATAAAGGAATTAAATTCCATACAGTTAAATACAAATATTGGAATTGAAAACTTTCTCTAATCAAATTTAAAATTACTTCATAAAAGCCATACAATAACACTTAGTTCAAAAATCCCAAGATTTAGTCAAATAATTTCCTTTTCACCCATAGAATTTCCTCCTTACATGCCAACAAACTCTGAAAGACCCTAATTAATGATTAATTTATTATAATTCTACTCAAAAGTTAGGATGAATAACAGATTATAAAGGATGTGTTTTTCTAATGGTATTGACATTATCACTGGCATTTGAAGACTCAATAGCCATTCATTACTTCACAAATAAGAAATCAAAATACAAATAGCACACTCCTTCTCTGAAATGAAAATAATTAAGGTGGTGAGAGAAAAGCAGACAGCAGGTTTGGGATAAGGCCACAATTTCAATAAAGACTGATGTTCTAAAGAACTAGAAAAAATATAAAAATAAAAATCTGTATTATACTATGAATTTGTACTAAAATTATTGCTTTTGCAAAAAAAGAACAGTTATAGCCTAAAAGTTTAAGAATAACTACATAAAATAAAACCACAGTTAATAGGGAAATTTATTTATCCTATTGTTAATGAATGTTTTCTTATATTTAGAAGTAATTTGATAAGGTCCATACTTATTTTATTCTTAATTCCAACATACAGCTTTTCTCAATCTATGTGCATTTCATAAAAGTAGTTTTCCCTCTAATAAGATGATAACTCATGATTTTTATTCCCACCTTAAAACCTACACTTTTATATTTGCCTTTCTTTCAAAAAAACTAGAAAATTGAACATGTGGGCATAAAAGTTCAAATAAAACCTTTTTATGATATGCTTGATAATGACTTTCTTTCCTATAATATGAAACATTATACTCCAACATTTTAAAATGTATTCATTGCTTTTGATTGGATAATTTCCTTTTTCACTCTCTGCTACCACTGACATGTAGTTTTTCTAAGTCAGTAAATGGCTATTTTAATAAACAACATGAAGGAAAAGAGGAAAACAAAGTATCAAAAAAGTGACTCATGTCTAAAATGAGACAATGACAATTTATGTACAAACAAAAGTAAACCAAACACAGAACATAACCCACAAAGTCAAATGATGGAAATATTTACAAATCTTTTTTTTAAACCAAAAATTTGATGTTTCAAATTTGAAAATCGAGACTCAGAAAAGTGAAATTCACATAGTAAGTTAGCATCTCAGATGGGTACTCATGAAGAAAAACAAATCACTGTTTTGGGGAGCCTGGTAGTGTGAATATGCACACATATGCATGTACTTGCACGTGTGTCATAGTTGTAAGAACAAATGGGTACAATTAAAGTTTACAAAGGAATGTTATGACAAGCATTGACTAGAAATCCTTATTTTGTAAGCAGAAGAAAATATGATTCAAATTGACTTGAACAATAGAACAAATTTATTGGTTAAAATAATTTACTTGTAAGGAGTATCACTGTCCCATAGAAATACAATGTGAGCCATATATGACTTCAATTTTCTATTATTCACATTAAAATAATCAGAGAGGTGAAATAAGTTTAGCATATTTTACTTAATCTAATAATGCAAATCAAGCTATTGTCTTTTAAACATGATCAATGCAAAAATAATGAGCCATTTCACTTTCTTATGTTAATCCCAACTCTTAAAAATCCAGTGTGAGTTTGATTTCCGATTCTGGAAAAAAAAAGTTGACTGTTGAGTACCAGAATACAGTCATGACTATTGAAAAATGAAATTGTAAATTTTATTTCCATTACATTTAAATTTACTGAACCATATGTGATTTGTGCTTACTCTCTGGAACAACATGGCCCTAAATTATCCAGAGAACTGAACTCAACATAAAGAAGACATTCCCTAACCACACTTGTTCAAATGCTTGAGGTGGGTCATAATTTGGCTAGATTTATGCTTCAAAGGCTGGCTTTCATCCTCAGTATTTGCTCACTGCATATGGCTCCAACCAAGGCTTTGCAGTTCACAGACTGAGAGCTAAAAA
Organism: Dolichotis patagonum; assembly: GCA_004027295.1. Lineage (NCBI taxonomy): Eukaryota > Metazoa > Chordata > Mammalia > Rodentia > Caviidae > Dolichotis > Dolichotis patagonum. Next base: position 473 of record PVJX010005546.1, on the reverse strand, counting down.
CTAATGAAGCAAGGGGTGCTGTTGTCTGATCCCTTCTGGTGAAAGGTGCTTTTTCCAGAAGAGCAATGCAATACCCGGAGAGGATACAGGGTGCCCAAAGTTGTATCATAACAAAAAAATGGATGGGAATCACCATAAAATCATGAACATGATTGGCACCATAAGCTTCAGTTGACTGAAAGGATTATGTCTTAAGTAAAAAACAAAACAAAACATTTATTTCTATTCTACAATACTATTAAATCAAATAATTCTTAAGCAAGTATAGAAGTATCTTCTGTTGACTTTTCCTGCCAATACAGAGTCCAAAATGTCAGAGCAACAAACATTTTGCTTGGTAAATTTGCCACAGTGGGCATGTTGCTGAATAACTTTCTGTGTAATGCAGCAGAGGAAACAACTGGCTTCTTTCCCAAGTTCACTCAGGCTCATCCCTCACTGCTAGTGAGGGCAGTGATAATGGAGGAATGTGC